>MCJB01043720.1:5373-22676 GCA_002018475.1 Nicotiana obtusifolia | reverse complement strand
GGGGGGGGGGGGGTGTTCATAAAGTTAGATTGGGGTGGCCCAAAATTGTTGGTGGCCTAATGCCGAATCTTGATGAGGGGCCTTATTATTTTTTTGTAAAAAAATTATATATTTTTAATTTAAGTCTATATTTTTGAGACACAAAGTTATTAATATTTTGTTTATAATCGAGTTAATCTAATAATTCTTGTTTGCTTGATAATATAGCTAATTCATTTTAATGTCTCTTGAAACATTGTTGATCCTAGGTAAGATTGTATTACATTAAAATTTAATAAACTTCTTCCCGCAAATGAAACTATTATAGGAACATTATTCGTTAAGAAATATAGGTATTTGAAAAGAATCAAGTCTTGTTAGCTGATTGAGCTTATCGATTAGGGTATTATTTCTACTTATAGTATTTCCTTTAATGCTTTTAATTCAAAAAATAAGTCTAAACTATCCCTCATAGTGACTTTTCTAAGATTCTTATCAACTAGTGATCTCAAAATTTTTCACTAAATATACTTTTTACGCTTCAGATTATTCAAATCTGTATGGTCGACATCAGTAACAAATCAAAGTTTTCTTCTTGTTTTTCCTATTAAAAAATTTTAATTTTTGACTTCAAAATATTCAATTTTTTTCAAAAAAATATTAATTCTTAAAAAGTACTACTAATAAGAAATGGGGCCCCTAAATTTTGAAAGACTAAAGCAATTGCTTGGGAGCCGACATTGAGTCAGATTGGCGTAAACAACCAAGAGTTTGCCGAACTAATGACATCAAGCAAAACAAAATGAGGTGAGAACCATAACTGTGCTGTTCACTTCAGCTTCTCAACTAAGGAAAAGCTCCATTAATTAATTTTTTGGTTTTTTGCCATAGTTGTAATAGTGAGCTGTAAGTAGGAGAGTAAGGTACTGAATAAGTACGGATAAGAATTGTGACAATCTTCCCCGCAAAAGGTGGAAAATAGCATTTGTAACGCTTCTTACATTTATTTTCTTGGATTTCATGAATAGAAGTAGATCAGTTCGGTATAAATGCAAACTTCTGTTTTTAAGTATTGTTTTGCAAACTCTCCCTAGAAAACTTCAGCATCAACTGTTCTTCTATCTTTCAATTTTGTTAAATACAAGGAGTAGATTAAATGGACTCTATCTTCGGCACCAACTCTGTTTCACCTCCCTAACTTTAGCCCTTAACAGAGGATACCTTGGAATGTGATGAAATGGTACAGTTTTAAGCCCCATAATGACGTCACATGACATGCACATGATTTTGTATTTTGAAAAAGAGATAAATTAAGCTGACTGTTAATATATGTAAATTATTGCATTACCCTTTTTAAAGTATCAAGAGTTTATTGTTCATTAAACTTAACAAATTAGCCGTTCCATTCTATTTATTCTCGAGATACTAGCTTCCCCCGGACTTATTTCATGTAATACACTTACTTTTAGTCTGTCTAAAAAAAGACAACTTTCTATAGTTAAATATAATTTAATTTAAATTCTTATTTTACTATTATTGATACAAAGTTATTGCTGTAGAAATATTAATATATCATGAATGTTAAAGATGGATCTTTATTGTTTTTTAAAATTTAGTGAGCAGTTAAATAAAGCCACAGAAAATAAGTATAATTACATGACATGACATGCAGTATGTTTGATATACTAATAAGGGAAATGGCCTTAAGGTGGAAGTTTACAGTGTAGTACCGCAATGCATGCCAGCTATTTACGAGCAGGAGAAACTGTTATATACTTCCTCCCTCTAATTTTTATGTAATGCAATTTAATTGGCACGGAATTTGAGAAAGAGGAATAGTTTCTAAACTTGTAATATACAACAAGTTTAAAATTGCTATATGATTATAAATCATCTCATTAAAGTTAAAATGAGAAGCTTAAATTTTTTTTTTAACAATCCATTAGGCAAGTGCCTAGGGTCAGTTTATATATATATATATATATATATATATATATATATATATATATATATATATTATATATATATATATATCAAAAACAAACCAAACCAATATCAGGAGGTCTTACAATATGAAAGAAATAAAATTCGACGAATACATATCCCTTATTATCAATGTTGAGCGAGATGCTCGACAATGATATTACAAAATGTAATATAGTAAATCCAAAATATGAAGTTTAAAAACTAGCCTTGCTAAGTCAATACAATTAAGGTCCAAATGCAATCTTCTTTTGTTGGAAATCTGTCCATCTTTCCTTTGCTGTAAAAAATACGAATATAGTGCATGTAAAAACTCTACTGCCTTGCCATTTCTTTGGTGTCTCCTTTTTATGTCATATAAGCTGTTCCATTTCCCAATCCGATCACATCCATTGCTCCTTCCTTTTGATGTCTAGCTGTAAGGTCCCGTAAAATTTTATTTAAAAATTCGGGGTTTCATGGTACTGAAATAGGTTTTTGTGTTGACGAATGTAGAGATTTTTTTTGGATTGAACAGTGCGCTGGGGAGAAGAAAAATTTTTGACAGAAAAAGTCATTTCTGCAACCCACTAAGCAGCCGCAGAATGACCGCAGAGTGAAGCAGAAAACTAGGCAAGATTGGATGCTACTGTGCGGCAACTATGCGATTGCAAAACCGTTTCGCGGGCCGCACATCGACCGCGGAACCAGCATGGGATTTTCCGGAGGGAGGTTCTGTGGCGCATCATGCGATCGTAGAACAGGTTTGCGGACCGCAGAGTGGGGCAGAATTGCCCAGTTTCAGAGGGCCGTTTTGCGGCCCATTTTGCGGGCCGCAGAAGCATTATATGGTTGCATATGCAACCACAGATTGTGTTTCGGAGCATCATTTTTCTGGTTTTATATACCTGACCCCATTTCTTATAAAATAATGTTAAGGGTTGTTTTAGAAGGTTCAAACTTACAATTTAAAGAGAGAGGAAGGTGGTCTAGAGTGAGAAGAGGAGTTCTAGTCATTTGTTCATCAATCTTTGTTCAAACCTTGAAGATTTCTCTAGGGTAATTCACAAGGTCTTCAACCAAAAGATAAGATTCTACACCCTAACCCTTAATTTCGGAATTTAACAAAAAAATGGGTAACTAGTAAAGCAATTCTTGGGTGTGGGAGTTGTTTATTTTACATGCATGTACCACATCTAGGGTAGTGGTAAGATTGTTGAGCTCTTTTGGGTGAACTTTGGGTAGTGGGATGAAAGAATCCACCATAGGAAGACCTTGAAACCTTAATACACGCCTAATGTTTAGTAAAATGCTCAATTGGCTGGAACTATAAATTCCTTCCTAATTTGTGTTCAATTTTGCTATATCTCTAAATAGATCGGAGTGCGTAGGATCTCCGGAACATTATAGTAAATTAAAAAGCTCGAGACAGGGTATGTTGGCTAAACTCCTCTCTTAAAATTGAATTCCCACGATGATCTTGCAAGTCTCGAGTTGTCCATTATGAATTGACTTTTCTGAATAAGTTTTGGTTCGGATAATGTATATATATGAATATGTTCAAAATGTGTTCTGGAATGTTCTTATCATATTGTGCTGTTCTTCGGGAGAGTATTTGAAGCATGAGTATGTATTAAAATATTGTGACTTCAAGTCAAGTCCAAATGAAAGTGATCACATCAAATTGTATAAGAGATCATATGTTCCTAAGACCCTAATTTGCTCAAGTATATGTTTAAAGTCTTAATTTGAATGGCCTTATTGTTGATCATCCTTGATAATGATTGAAAGTGGAATAGCGAGCTTGAATTATGAAGTACGGCCAATGTGCCAAG
Source organism: Nicotiana obtusifolia (assembly GCA_002018475.1). Classification (NCBI taxonomy): domain Eukaryota; kingdom Viridiplantae; phylum Streptophyta; class Magnoliopsida; order Solanales; family Solanaceae; genus Nicotiana; species Nicotiana obtusifolia. The sequence continues at coordinate 18,900 of MCJB01043720.1, read as the reverse complement.
AATGATATTGCCTTATGGCCAATGATGCCAATAAAATGAATGACATGAAAAAGAGTAAGAATTGAGTGGTAAATAATTTTAGTAATAAATGCCTTGGGAGTATTACTTTTTTTTAGCATCATTGAATCCGTGTGAAGATCGATCAGCATGTAGTCATGCTTAATATTATACCTTAAAGCTTCTAACATTGCTTTTGCTTCAGCTTCAGAGTTTGTCCCTCCTGTATCTCCTTACCACATGCATATATTACATCTCCATCCTCATTTCTCAATACAAACCCAATAGAGCTTCTACCTGGATTACCCATGCAAGCTCCATCTTTATTTATCTTAACCCAGCCTGAGCTTGGACACTCCCACATCACCTTAGTGACTCTCAAATTAGGCGTATGCTTCTCCATCATATCAATGAGTTCTAGCCATTTATGAGGTACATGAAGCCCAGGTTTCTGTGTCTGACAAGAGACTGAAGCTTAGAAGAAACTTGATAAATGATCCTGCTCACCGTCATTGTATCCCCATATTTAAAACTGTTCTTTCGCTTCCAAAGTTCCCAGATTATGATAGCTAGCAATGCTTGCATTATAAGCTGAAATTGAGGAATGAAATTGGCAGTCCAGCACTTTACAATAGCCTGATGAAATGTGATCCCATTTAATAATATACGTGCATGATACAGAAAATATGACCACACTCTATTAGCAGCATAGGAGGTGAAGAATAAATGCTTCCTTGTCTCCTCCATTGGGTTAGCATAACACCATCATCTAGAGGCCATTAAATAATCCAATCTTCTCATAAAATCATCAAGAGGCAGTTTGTTTCTCCACAACTTCCACATGAAAAAGGATATCTTAAAGTGCAACCCCTTTATCCACATTTTCTTATATGAATTTATTGGTTCTTTCCTTCTCCTAACATACTCCCAAGCAGATCTCACGCTAAACTCACCCTTAGTTTCCAACATCCAGTAAGGTTTTTCAATCTCACCTTGGACTCCTGGAGGTTTAACATTGTCAAAGATATGCACAGCAATATCCTCAGGTAGTATCTCTAGCAACTTCTCAACATCCCATGTACCATCCTCAACCACATCATACACATTATGAATTGATTCATCACATACAAAATAAGGTGGGTTAATGAATTTTAGAGCTCCCGATCCTCTCCAATTCTCAAACCAAAATAGAGCAGATCCCATTCTTGTATGCCAAAGAATATGATGTTCAATTCTGTCTCTACATTCTAACATTTTCCTCCATATATGAGAGCCATATCTCCAAGGAACTATTATTGGATTTAGCTTTTTGCAGTACTTCTGGCTCATTAAAGACTCCATAGTGTAGGCTTTGTTCGAAAATTCCACCACAGCTTACAAAATAATGCCTTCGACACATCATGCAAAGATCTAAATCCTACCCCTCCTTCTTCATATGGCATACACTAATTGTCTCAAGATGCCCAGTGCCTGCTTGTACCACCTATAGAGCTGCTCCAAAAATATTGTGCAAATATCTTATGAAGACTGTTTATGATACAAGCTGGGGGGTTAACTGCTGAGAGAAGATGTATGGGCATGTTCTGGAGAGCATTGGAAATCAATACAGCCCTTTCCCCCTATTGAAATCATCTTACCTTTCCACGATTGTAATTTATCCATTACCTTGTTCAAAAGACCTTGATACTAATTCTTCCTTCTTCTAGCATAAAAGATAGGACAACCAAGAAATGTGAATGTAAACTCTTGTCTACCAATCTAATAATCCACTGAACCTTTGCAGCCACCTTTATGGTTGTAGAGTGATGCATATACGCAGCAGATTTAGCCTTATTAATCAGCTGCTCTAATGCATCTTCATATGCACTAAGTACTTCCATCACCAACTGTAAAGATATAGCATCGGATGATGAGAATATTATAGTGTCATCTGTATAAGCTAGATGATTGATTTTAGGACTCCACTTAGGCAATCCAAAACCGCAGAAATAGAGATTCATATGCAGATCATTTAGGTCCCTCGACAAAGCCTCAACAGCAAGAATAAATAGCATAGGTGACAGTGGATCACATTGCTTAACACCCCTAGATGATTTGAAAAAATCATATGGTTGGCCATTAATGGGCACAAAATGCAGTTATTTGAAACAATTCCAAACACCAGCTCACTGAGTCTTTCACAGAATCCCATTTTGCTCAAAACCTTAGTCAGAAACAACCATGAAAGCCTATCGTAGGCTTTAGTCATATCTAGCTTGATCACTACATTAGGACCATCTTTAGTTCTCAGCCTCATATCAATGATGATTTCTTGAGTTAATAGGACATTTTCAACAATACTCATTCCTTTCACGAAACCTACTTGTTCATCTGATATAAGACTAGGCAACAATCCTACCAATCTCTCATGTATCACCCTAGAAAACACCTTGTTGATGAAGTTACTAAGGTTTATAGGCCTCATATCAGAAAATGTGTTCACTTCTTTCTTCTTGGGCAGTAAAACTAGATTTGTATGGGTCACACACTTTGGCAAATCATGTCCATTAAAGAAGGAATTTACCATGTCAAAAACATCATCTCCAATTATATCCCATCCTGAGTGGAAGAAGGTGCCTGTAAAGCCATCTGGACCACCTGCACTCTCACCATTTAAGCTAAAGACAACCTGTTTAACCTCCTCCTTCGTAGGATGCCTCACCAAATCATCATGCTGTTCAGTACCTATCATAGCAGGAACATGATCAATAATACAAATAAATCTAGCACCTTGTCTTCATGAAAATGTGCTCTCAAAAAGTTGACTGCCTCTTCAGCTATTGCTTCATTGTCTTCAACCCAATTACCAATATTATTTTGAATCCTCTTTAGTTGCAATCTATTTCTTCTTCCATTAACTTGAACATGGAAAAAGTTAGTATTCTCGTCTCCATCATTATACCATTGCATACCTAATTTTTGTTTCCAAAATTCCTCTTCCAAAGCTAAGTATCGTATCAATTCTGCTTGTACACTATAGTCTTTCTCTATTATACTGTGTGGGGTTCATTTCAAATTGAACTTCATGTACCATAACCACTTCCTCCAAACTTGCTATCTTCTGAAAGCTATCACCATAAGTTGCCTTGCTCTAAGACGACAATGCCTTTTCAACTTCTTTAGCTTATAGTTGAAGAGAATAAATGGATTAGCACTGAAATCAGCATGCCAATTCTCCCTCACCACATTCTTAAATGTATCATGCTTGACCCAAAAATAAAGTAACCTAAAAGATTTCTTCACTAGGGCAGATTTAATATCATAGTTCGATAGCATAGGACTATGGTCTGAGCCAATCTTGGATAGATGCGTGACATCCAATCCTAGGAAAATTTGCGGACATTCTATATTAGCTAGACAACGATCTAGCCTTTTGAAAATATAGTCATCCTCTGCCCTTCTGTCCTACCAAGTGAAAATACTCCCTTTGAAGCCAAGATCAGATAAGTTGCAAGTATTGATGCAATGCCTAAAATCATCTACCTCATTCAATGATACTGGCAGTCCTCCAAACTTTTCTTCCTCATCCCATATTACACTAAAATTCCCGCCAACAAGCCATGGGACAGTCATATCTCTAGCCATAGCATACAAAGAATCCCACAATTCTATTCTTTCAACGACATCACATTTAGCATACACCAATGTGAGAATGAGTTCAACATGTGTTTCTGTGTGAAATAGCTTCAATGTCAGTTGTTGTACCATGTCATACAGAATAGTAACCTCAAAAACTTCATCAATGAACACCAGATCTTATTTGAAACATTTACCATTGCTTGTGGAAACCGATCCTCCTTCTATACCTTTCCAATTTTCTAGCCTGTTGCATTGGTTCTATAATTCCAATGAATTGAAAGTGATGTCGTCTATGCATTGTGACAAGCCTTTCAAACGCTTTTTTCGTATTCACTGACCTAACATTCCAAATAATTGCATCCATTACAGATTATTGGATTTAGTTAGAGTCTTTCTCGTTTGTATCCCAGCTATTGGAACACTGGAGTTGTCCTTGATTTGTTTCTTCCTTCCTTTAGCACCTGACCTGGCCTTGTTAATATGCCTTGGAGAAAGATCCCCTTGTTTAGCCACCGTAAGAAAATTCTGGGCAGTTGATTCTTCATCTAGATCTTTGCCTGATCGTTCAATAGGATCTTCAATATCCTTATCACCTATTGCAGCTATTACATTGGACTTGCGAGGTTTAGGTATCATAGCATGCTCCTCAGTTTTCTTCTGTTGCTTCAACTAACTGATTTCCAATGGAACAATGTTTCCAGTCCCAACAGATAGTTGAGCATTGGACATGTGTTTGTTCCTAGACTTTGCACTCTCCCCTTTGTTGATATTGACATTCTCATTCAGTGTAGTAACATTCCTAGTTCCTCCTGGATCAATATCATTCGCATCAGCCTTTTTAGGGATCACTGACACTGAATTAGGATTTCCTGTAACTCCCTGGCTCTCCTTGATATTTTCCTTTTCTTTGGGTTCGACATCTACATTGTTTAAATATTCCTCTCCATTGACCTCAGCAGAAATTGCATCTCCATTTACACTTTGTTCCTCCTCTTCTATTTCATCATCAGCAAATTCTTCCTCACCTTGCATTACATCTGGTATTTTTCCTTCCTCAGATCCTCTTTAATTTGATTAGCCCACAGCCTTCCCCCACTCCACTGAATCTTCTCATTGTCTTTAAACATCTCACTCCCAGTATTAGTAGCCACCACATTACCAGTGAAAGTTCTTTGTACCCATTGAGCTTTGGATTCTTTATTTCTAGGATCTTCATTCCTTCTCCCAGTAGGATTATATCTACATGATCCTGTACTGAAGCACTCCAAATTGGATTTGGATTAAACATTGGGGCTGCTGGATTTAACCTTTTCCCAGCTCCCGTTGGAGTATTTTTAGGGTTGCGATTGTTCCTTTGTTCCACCAAAGCTAGTTGATTATTGTCTTCGTTACCACCTGAATTCTCCACCAAAGCAGCAAACTTGTTAGCCATTTGTACACCTTCAACTGGAACAATTTCTTTCCCAGTGTTGCCTTGTACTTCATCCTATTGAACAAATTTTTTCATTCGATTATCTCGCACTTCCTTCCATTGTTCCCCTACATTCCCTACTTCTTTTCCACTTGTGAGAACCATCAATGGACCTTTCTCTTTTCCTTTTTCCTTCTCTTTGTCATTAACAATCTGCTTGTCATTGCCCTTGTTCTCCATTAATTCTGGATGCAGCCGCCAACAATCAAATTCATCATGGCCTTGTAATTTTCACTCCTTGCAATACTTAGGTAGATAGTCATAGTTAATCTTCACCCATTCCATCCTTATTTCATCAGTAGCTTCATTCTCAATGTCCGTACGCACTTTCTTTGGTAAATCAGATAAAAGATCAACAAAAACCTTAACTCTCGCACAACTAGGTCGAGTTTTATTAATAATATCCATGTCTAGATGCAAAGGCTTCCCCACAGCTGACGCTAAGGAAAATAGACATTCCTTGACAAAAAAGGTAGGTGACAAGTTTGGAAAAGAAATCCACGCCATTACCTTTAGAGGTTCTTTTCCGACCTTGAACTTTGCATCATAGATGCGTGTCCTTAACTGATATTCATATCCGTTTTTGGCTTTAACATAATAGACACTTTTTGACGTAAAATTTATAAAATCTTTCCATAATGTCAATCTAATTAAGACATTCCTATCTATAATAAAACCAACGTTACATTCACCTTTAATCCCACATTGAGGAGGAATAATGTGGCGTAACTCTTGTAACTCCGGCCATCCGTATGAGAAATTGCATACAACAACATATTGTAATCCTTCAATCACATTCATGTGATCGACTTCTACTTTCGTAAACTTCACAATGGGTCGTCTTTCTAACAAAGTTGCACGTCTAAGAGGTATAGGGTCAACAGTGTGCTGCAACGTAGGGTTTGCATGCACAACAGTATTTAGCGCGACTGGTTTAAGAATGTTTGAGTAGTCTAAGGTCTTAGGATTGTTTGTAGTGGTGTTAGGAATAGAGGGAGATGTTTGAGGAGGCTGACCAGCCATGGAGGAAGGCTGGCTGTCTGTCAAATTGGCCATGGCAGTGAAATCGCCAGCAGTCACCTCAAAATCGCCTAAATCGCCAGAGAGAAGAGATCTCAAGCTTAGGGTTTTTAAGATTAAAGTTAAAATGAGAAGCTTAAAGTTAAATTATTTCTAACTCAAAAAATATTATTCATTTTAAGAACATGCTAAAAAGCAAAGTATATATGATTAGGGTAAAATCGGTTCATATTAAATGCTCATATAATAGAATGACACATGGAACCAGAAATAGATAGAAAGCAAGACAAGTAGAAGTCAAGACCGGGGGCTGCAGTGTCGGTTGGCACCAGAAAGCCCCCGAAGGGAATGCTGCTCATGAAGACTAGGGGTGGGCGTTCGGACAGTTCGGATTGCATATGAAAATTTTAGTTTTCGGATTGAAGAAATGACAATCCAAATCCAATCAAATAAGTTTGGATTGGATCGAATTTTTTAAGTTCGATTTCGGATTAATCAGTTTGGATATTTTGGATTTTCGATTTTGAGCTTATAAGTTGAGATGTTTCTTCTTTTTACAAAAAATGAATATCCAAACGAGGTACTCATCTTAAATTGCCTGAAAAGTTCCTCATTCTCACCGCAATCGTCCAAATGAAGTATTAAAGTAATGAAATTATTATCAAAAAAATATAATAGAGACATTAATACGGCCGATAAGAAGTAGAAATAGTAAAACCATGTCCAAATAGAAAGTATTCTCACAGTAACTTTAGTAATTAATGTTGAATATATGAGATAATATCTAATGGGTAGGTCTGGAACTTATTACTGTTGACATATGGATAATGGACTATATATAAAGCATAAGAATTTCGGATTTTTGGATGACAATATTCAAAGTACCAAATCTAATATCCAATCCGAAATCCAAAATTTTTTTAAAATTAAATCCAAAATCCAATCCGTAATCCGAAAATCCAAACCAAAAATTCAAAAACTTCGAATTTCGGTTTGGATTTTGAGTTTGCCCAAACTATACCCACCCCTAATGAAGACAGGTGAATGCCTATCACACGATAGCATTTGATGAAGAATATTCTGCATTATTAAATACATGATTCGTTATAGAGAATATAGTATTCATAGCTTGCCTTACACATTCTTCAATGGCCCCCATAATTATCATTTAAGAGGGGTTTGATCCTAGGACCTTGTTCCCTAGGTGCCATTATAAATAAGGATTCCAACAACCATTATAGAGTGAGGAATTTTTCTGACAACACTTATACTATATACTATTCAAAGCTCAATAGCACTTTATTTCTTTACTTTTTAATATTGTTATTACTGCCTTGGGAAGCTCTGCTCCCGGAGGCACGCTCTCTACTGCCTTATCTCGATTTCGATGCTAAGTCTTACATTCTTATTTTTTTAAATCATTTTGGGATCAATTTGCTTATCTATAAACCACATATAAATTCAACCATACCATTTTACGAGTAAACAATTTGGGCCTCACCATGGGGCCTGGACAGTTGCGTAATTGAGTTGATCCTTGCATCTATTACTAACCTGTTCGATTCTTTGTTCTTAGAAAATAATAAAAAAAGGCAGATAGTGATGTCAACGTCGCACACAACATTGAGGCCCAAGGACATTCGCCTCAGCACAAAGACTCAATCAGTGATACCCGCAACGAGGGGGATGAGGCCACGCCAGTCAATGGCTGGCAATATCCACGACATATTCGAGAGGTAACTCTTGATGATGTTGAGGACAAGCATGTCGTTGAAATAGTAAGAATCCTGAGGGAGCAACAAAAGGCTATTATGGGCGACCTCTCACGACAGGATCAGGTCATGACGGAGTTGAGGCAAGCGTTGTCGGGTGCTTCCAACAACACGAATGGACAAGGTCCACTTCCTCCCGGTGCTCTCGTAAACCAAACAATTTCGAGGGTTGACAACAACACCCCGAGGGGTGATGTCGGCTTCGACAGTGCCGGGGGGAGCGGTAGCAAATCCGGTTAAAATAATGAGAATGACCCCTTCAAAACCGAACTCATATGGTTTATGAGGGAACTAAATGCCCGAATGGATCAACTTCCGAGTATCCCACCAGTATTGAAAGGACATGATTCAAAGAAATACACCTAGTTGCCGTTCAAACCAAGTGCGGCACCATAGTTGATCCCTAAGCAGTTCAAGATGTTAGATGTGGCGAAATATGGTGAGACTTCGGATCTTCAGGAGCAAATCACCACCTACACAACGGTGGTGAAGGGAAACGACTTAGCTCCATATGAGATTGAGTCAGTCTTACTGAAGAAATTTAGGGATACCCTCACGAAAGGGGCCCAGACATGGTATTCGATTTTACCCGAGAACTCAATAGATTCCTTCGAGAAGCTTGGAGATTCTTCTATCAAAGCCGATGCCAGGCCCAGGAAGGTACATGTCCGAAAGGACTACATATTCAGTATTGTAGAAGGAGAATTCGAACTGCTGCGGGAGTTCTTGACCAAATTCCAGAAAGAAAGGATGTTGTTACCGGTCGTACCAGACGAATAGGCGGCTGAAGCATTTACTAAAGGGCTGAATATGAGAAGTTCTGACGCTTCACGGAAATAGAAGGAAAGTCTGCTCGAATTCCAGGCAACAACATGGGCGGATGTTCATAACCGGTACGAGTCAAAGATAAGAATTGAAGATGACCAGCTCGATTTTCGGCATCAACCAAGGGTCGAGACCGGGAGAAGAATAAGGATAAACCGAAGGATGATTTCAGCATAGATCGACGGTCTTCTAGAGGTCGGTTTTTGCCCTATGAATGGGCTGAAGGACATGGCAGAGGTTTCGGTCGGTGGATAGATTCGCTACCGATAGGAGAGCTTATCACGGCTGAAATAGCAGATCCTTGCAAGACAAAGAGGTATCGAGCTCCCGAGACTCCCAGTTTATCCAAATACAACTTCAACGTCAGCGTGGTGGAATCAGTGTCGGCTATGAGGAGCATTAAGGAAGCTCCCGAAGCCAATGAGATCCGATCCCAATTAGAGGGATCCTAATTTATGGTACGAGTACCATAGGACTGACGGCCATATACTAGGGACTACAGGCATCTGCGCGAGAAGGTGGTGACATTGCTGAAGAACGACCATCTCAGAGAATCTTTAAGCAACAGGGCCAAGAACAAATACAGTCGCAATCGGGTAACGCAGAACCCTCGAAAGCGGGAGAAGATCCCCCTCGTCTTACGATCAACAGGATTTTCGGGGGGAACGAGAATAATGATTTACCTTTCTTGGCAGCGAAAAACACGAAGTTATCGGTGACCCATAGCAAGAGACTCCGGAAAGTCGCTGAAGATGACATCACCTTCACGGAGAAAGATGCAGATGGACTCCTACTTCCACATAACGATGCCCTGGTAATCTCTCTTATTGTTTTAGATTTTAAGATTAAACGCATTTTGGTGGACCCAGGGAGTTCAGCCAACATTATCCAATGGAGAATTTTAGAACAAGTGAAACTAACTGGAAGGATAATTTCAGCCACAAAGCCCCTCACCGGGTTCAATCTAGCAAGTGTAACAACCTGAGGAGAAATCCTGTAGCTCACGAATGACGAAGGGGTAATCAATACAACCCTTTTCTAATTAGTAGATGGCGATATGGGTTACAATATCATCCTTGGGAGACCATGGCTGAACGAGATGAAGGCTGTACCATCAATAAACCATCAACTCATGAAATTCCCAGTGCTGGAGGGAATTAAACAGATACCGGCGACAAGGGAGATGAATGTGATCTCAGTTTCCATTAGCAAAAGGAAGGAGCATGCGACATAGCAATACAGGAATCGACGCTTTCTCCTGAACAAAACAAAGTCAACGAGGGGAGAAGTCGTTAGAACCCTACAAGGTACCAAGATATTTTTAGGTACAGAAGAGACAGACGTAACCAAATCCACACTGGAAGAACTCGAGCAAGTCACATTGTTTGAGAAATTCTTGGAGAGGAAATTCCATTTTGGGACAAGACTTAACCCCGAGCTCAGGTCTAGATTTATTGACTATCTTGCTAATGTAGTGGTAGTTCCAAAGACGAATAATACATTTCGCATATGCGTAGACTATAAGGATCTAAATAAGGCGTACCCAAAGATTCATTACCATTGACAAACATTGATCAAATGATTGATGCGACGGTCGGGCACGAGTTGATGAGTTTCCTCGATGCTTACTCCGGGTACAACCAAATCAAGATGAACCCGGAGGATTAGGAAAAAACTTCGTTCATAACGAACTTTGACACATAGTGCTATGATGTGATGCCTTTCGGGCTAAAGAACACTGGAGCCATCAGCGTCTCCTAAACAAAATGTTTGAGAAACAAATAGGGAAAACCATGGAAGTACACATAGATGATATGCTGGTTAAGTCTTTGAACGCAGGTGATCATCTTAAACACCTCCAAGAAACCTTTGACATCCTAAGAAAGCACAACATGAAGCTTAACCCCGAAAAGTGTGTATTCGGAGTCAGCTCCAGTAAGTTTTTTGGATTCCTGGTGTCATAGAGGGGAATCAAAGTTAACCCCAATAAAATTAAATCCATCAAAGACATCCCTGACTAGTTGTCAAGCATAAAGAAGGTACAAAGGTTGACGAGAAGATTGACCGCTTTAAGTAGATTCATTTCTTGGTCTTCGGGAAAATATCATCATTTCTTTTCACTTTTCAAAAAGAAGAATAACTTCGACTGGACTCTAGAATGCAGCAGCCTCTGAAAGATTTGAAAAGGTATTTATCAAGCCATCCGTTATTATCAAAATCGGAAGAAGGTGAACAATTGCTGAATTACTTAGTGGTCTCAGAGGCAGCGATTAGTGCCATTTTAGTCCGTGAGGATGAAGGTACGAAATCTCCTATCTATTATGCTAGTAAAATTTTGACGGGGGCAAATTCTCGCTACCCATATCTGGAAAAATTGGCCTTAGCTCTAGTAGTCGCAGCTCGAAAGCTTAGGCCTTATTTTCAATGTCATCTGATTGCCGTGGTGAAAACCTTTCCCTTGCGGAATATCCTTCATAAACCTGAACTGTCACGTAGGCTGGCTAAGTGGGCAGTCGAAATGAGTGAATTTGACATAGCGTATAAATCTAGAACTGCGATTAAGTCACAAGTTTTAGCCGACTTTGTGGCCGATTTCAGTCCTAGACTGCTACCTTTGGCTACCAAAGAAGCAGGAATGGTGTCGAAATCAACATCAGGAGTTTGGAACTTGTCCACCGACAGAGCTTCCAATGTGAAAGGGTTCAGGCTCGGCATAGTGCTAATCACGCCCTCGGGAGAAACCCTAAGGCATGCCATAAGAACAATTCCTCTGACTAAAACTAAAGCTGAATATGAAGCTTTGATTGCAGGACTCGAGCTGGCCCGGGGACTGGACTCTGAGGACATTGAAATCAAATGTGATTCCCAATTGGTAGTAAACAGGTTTACGGGATCTTCGAAGCTATTTAGGAATTCATGCAACAATATGTAGTGAGAGTCCAGGCTCTTCTTGCACGGTTCAGGAAATGGTCAACTGCACACATCCCGAGGGAAGAAAATGCGGAAGCAGACGCACTAGCCAATCTGGGATCGTCCACGGAAATGAAGAGAATGGACTCCGGTACGGTCGTGCAGTTTATGCATTCGTTATTGGACGTAGATGGCTATTACGAAGTAAACGCGACTGATTTGGTCTGGACTGGAGAAATAAAATCATTGACTATCTCGAGCACGGGAAGCTACCTGAAGATCCCAAGGCATCTCGGGTGCTGCACACTAAAGCAGCTCGATACAGCTTCAAGGGAGGTTAATTGTATAGAAGATCTTTCAAAGGCGCGTTGGCCCGATGTTTGGGAGCTTCTTAAGCTAATTATGTCATGAGGGAAGTCCACAAAGGGATTTGCAAAAATCACTCGGGCACGGATTCCTTGGTATTAAAACTAATTAGGGCAGGATACTACTGGCCACGGATGGAACAAGTGGCGACGGCTTATGTTCAGAAATACGATAAGTGTCAACGCCATGCACCTTTGGTACATCAACCGGCAGAGCTACTGCACTTAGTTTTGTCGTCCTGGCCATTCATGAAATGGGGTATGGATATAGTTGGTCCACTGCCCCTAGCTCCCGGTAAGGTGAGATTTCTTTTAATTTTGATTGACTACTTTTCTAAGTGAGTTGAAGCAGGTCCTTACTAAAAATCAGCGAGCACAAAGTGGTAGATTTCCTGTGGGAGAATATAATTTGCATATTCAGGATACCAACAGAGATAGCCTGCGACAACAGGCCATAATTTATAGGCGCTAAGCTCACAAAATTCCTTGAAGACCTGAAAATAAAAAGAATCACATCATCACCTTATCACCCGAGTGGAAATGGTCAAGCAGAATCAAGAAACAAGGTGATTATCCAAAATTTCAAAAAGATATTGGAAGCAGCCAAAGGCAAATGACCGAAAGAGCTACCAGGAGTATTATGGGCGTATCGAACAACAGCCAAATCAAGCACGGGGGAGACTCCTTTCTCTCTCTCGTATATGGAGCAGAAGCCTTGATCCCGGTGGAAGTAGGAGAACCTACCTTTGCGATACTTCCGTGCGGATGAAGAAAAAAATAACGAAGTATTATCGGTCAAATTGGAATTGCTTGACGAACGCAGGGACTTGTCGCATATAAGGATGGCAGCCCAAAAACAAAGAATGGTGAGATATTACAATCGAAGAGCCAACCTCTGTTATTTCAAAGTAGGAAACTTGGTTTTAAGGAAAGTAACTCAAAACACCAGAGAGCTCAAGGTAAGAAAGCTAGGTCCGGCGTGGGAAGGCCCCTACCGGGTTTCAGCTCTCACCGTTAAAGGGTCATATGAATTGGAAAATCAAGACGGGGTAATGCTGCCAAACAACTGGAATGTGGCACACCTCAAAAGATACTATTGCTGATGGGCACCACCTATACTGAAAGTATGTGCTACACTCTTTTTTCCTTCGTCCAGGTTTTGTCCCAGTCGGGTTTTTCTGGCAAGGTTTTTAATGAGGAAACAACGAAAAGCATCTACGAAGGAAGCTCAGCAGTAGAAATAAGATCTTTAAATGACAAGGCATACAAGAAATGAGCCACTGTGGGACAGTTAGATAGTCTTTTGCTTGATTGCAAAGTTCCTATCAGGAAACAAAGCTTGCTATAGGGCCAAAGATTACCCGACCGATCACGACTGAAAGTCACTAGGGGGTGGTTAGGTAATCTTTTGCTCTGTAGCAAAGTTCCTAACGTGAAGTGAAGCTTGCTATCGAATCAAAGATTATCCAACTATTCACTAGTGGAATCTTCAAAGGAGCAAGACTTCCAGTGTTCAAACTCGTATTCTTCGCATTCGAATACTTGGGGG
>MCJB01043709.1:15319-69103 GCA_002018475.1 Nicotiana obtusifolia | reverse complement strand
ACTAAATTAACTATTTATAAAATTTAACACGATGCTAGGCTCTATGAATTAAACATTAAAACTATGCCAAGATAAAGATGCACTATTTTATGATTTTCAAACTTTTTTTTTTTAATTAATGACCTAATACTTAAATATGAGTAATTATAGATCCAATTAATTATTAAAATGGCTAATAATCAATTCAAACTATTTATTTATTTTTAGGAGCATTTAGGGCAGGGCAAAAATCACGTGCTCACAGCTGCCCCTCTTTGCTCGAAGACACGAAGGATTTTCGTGCAAAGATAAAATGAGCAATTCTGCGAGATTTTTGCCTATCCTAGACTACATGGGAAGCATTTTTTGAAAAAGAGTTTGACCGAACCTTGCTTCAATGGTTGCCTACATATCCTTAGCTAGGAAGGAATCAGGTCAGTGTAGTTCTGGACGTTTTTGGTAGTTGGGGACTACCAGGAAGCTGTGATTGTCGTTGTTGCTGCTGCTGTTACTGCTTGCTGCGCTCCTTATTACAACAAGAATGAAAAATAAGAAGCTAAACTAACTATGCCTATCAGCTATGAGTTACAAAATTCCTATCTAAGTCTCTTGAAATTTGATCTTGAGTCTTGGCTAGTTTCCGAAGCAGACTTCGATCTGAATCTTGATGCTCATCAACTGTAGGTGCTGATTTTTCTCCAATTTTTGAATCAAGGCGGGATATGCGAATCTTATGACTTCAATATATATTTTGAGCAGGCCGCCTCCTTGTTCATTGCAGCGTTTGAATCTACTCCTTTTCATTCTTTTCTTTCTTAATTCTGGATTGAGAATCATTCTCTGAGTCATCTCGGATTCTGTGCTTTGAGGAGAAACCTGTTCAGACACCAGATCAAACGAACGAAATTATCCTGCCCCAATGTCTATTGGGACGACTTTTGTGAGTTATTTGTACCTAAAAGTCTAACAAGTAAAAGAAGGGTTGCCAGGTTATGCTGGAAACCAAACGAGTTATACTAAAGAAAGTAAAGTTCTCGGGTTATGCCGAGGGTATTATCGACCTGTTCTACTAGGAAAAGAAAAAGAATTCCTAGGTTATGCCAGGAAAAAGTAAAAGATCCTTGGGTTATGCCAGGGAGTCCACGGGTTGTGCCGGGGATGAAGGACATAAAGATCTTTGGATTATACCAAAGAGGTCCATAGGTTGCGCCAGGGATCCACGGGTTATGCCGAGGAATCCACGGGTTGAGCTGGGGAGAAAAGAAAATAAAGATCTTTGGGTTATGCCAAAGAGATCCACGGGTTATGCCGGGGATGAGGGTTAAAACCTTTGGGTTATGTCAAAGAGATCCACGGGTTATGCCGGGTATGAGGGTAAAGACTTTTGCGTTATGCCAAAGGGATTCAAAGGTTAGGCCGGGGATCCACGGGTTATGCCGGGGAATCCACGGGTTATGCTGGGGATAAAGGAAAGATAAAAGGTCCCTAGGTTATGCTAGGGAAATCCGCGGGTTATGCCGAGAAAAAAAAAATCTTTGGATTATGCCAAAGACATCCACGGGTTATGCCGGGGAATCCACAGGTTATGCTGGGGATAAAGGAAAAATAAAAATCTTTGGGTTATGCCAAAGAGGTCCACGGGTTATGCCGGGAACAAAGAAAAACAAAAGCCTTTGGGTTATGCCAAAGAGATTCGCGGGTTATGTCGGGTATAAAGGAAAAGACCTTTGGGTTATGCCAAAGGGATCCACAGGTTATGCCGGGGATCCACGGGTTATGCCGGGGATCCACGGGTTATGCCGGGGAATCCACGGGTTATGCTGGGGAGAAAAGAAAATAAAGATCTTTGGGTTATGCCAAAGAGGTCCACGGGTTATGCCGGTGACAAAGAAAAACAAAAGTCTTTGAGTTATGCCAAAGAGATCCGCGGGTTATGCCGGTGATAAAGGAAAAGACCTTTGGGCTATGCCAAAGAGATCCACAGGTTATGCCGGGGATCCACGGGTTATGTAGGGGAATCCACGGGTTATGCTGGGGAGAAAAGAAAATAAAAATCTTTGGGTTATGCCAAAGAGGTCCACGGGTTATGCCGGGGATAAAATAAAAACAAAAGTCTTTGGGTTATGCCAAAGAGATCCACGGGTTATGCCGGGGATGAAGGAAAAGACCTTTGGGTTATGCCAAAGGGATTCACAGGTTAGGCCGGGGATCTTTGGGTTATGCCAAAGAGATCCAAATTAATGTAAAAACAGAGTTTGGAGAGGAATTCCCTATGATTGTTGCTGCGAAGCTGCTTTTTAGCCTTTGCGCAGTTTTCCTTCTGGTCACACCTGCTTCTTGCGAGGTGGATTTGGATTGCACCAATTTCCTGTTTTCAAACAAAGAACAATTGTTAGTTTGAAAAGGTGATTGGTTTTGTGGCCTTGATGATTCTGATAGCTTGATCCTGGCCTAACTTTCAACGAGAACCTCCGCTTCTTGCTTGATTTTGAAAGTCGATTCCTTTCTTGAACCAAAGGACTCAATTTGCAAAATTTTGTGGCCGCTTGCCCATATGGGACTCTGCCTTTTGACTTTGCTTGCCTCTGGGGCTTTTTGTTTTGGCTTTCTTTTCATTTTCATCAATTCAAGGTTTCAGAGCATTAGCCATCATGGCCAGTCGGATCCGACTTGATGCACTCGCTGAGGCTGGCAGTTCTTTTGGATCTGGCTTTTATCAAGCGGGACCCTGTAAAATAAGTCTACCTTTTCTTTGTATTAGCTTTGGAAGCAGAAGTAGACCGAAAAGGATTCAAAGAAAAGTAAACAAATGGTGAGAGAATGAATTTGGGAAGGTGTCCCTTTCGAGAGAAATGTGAAGGACTTATCTGAGGTGCATGCAGACTTCACGTAGACATGACATGCTCTTTGGACTGGATACCCGATCTGCGCCACTATCCAATTCTCCATGAGCCATCAGAATCATATTCTAAAAACCGAGAAACCTCGCCGGGACTCTTTCAATACCCATAGGGGCGAGGATTCTTACTTTTCGATCAATGGCGCCCTCTACGGGTTTTCGCCAATTGACCTCTCTCATTTCTCTTCTCACCGTCGCCTTGTAGTGCTCTGTGCGAGTTTTCACTGACAAGACTCTCTCATTTTTAGTTTCTCTACTCACGTCGCCTTATGGTGCCCGTGTGGGTTTTCACCAATAAGACTCTCTCATTTTATTTCTCTCATTTTGGATGCATTTTCAAATGGAAACCTTTCACCGATTGATCAGAAGGACTTGAATAGGTATTGGGTAAAGGGAATTTGATTGGATTACAACTTGGAATATTTCAGGCGAAAACCGCCGAACCATTATAACATTTGCCCCAATTTTACTTTTGGGGAAAATTGGATTTTTATTTTGGTGTGACTGAACCTCATGGAGAGGCTGCCTACGTATCCTTTCGGAATCAAGTCAGACGTAGTTCAGGCTACGTTGGTTTTGGGTTTCGTTTTGTTTTCTTTTTCTTCTCTTTTTCTTTTTCTTCTTTTTTTTTCGTTTCCTTTTTTTTTCTTTCTTTTCTTCCCTTTTTTTTCTTACTTTTTTTTTTGTTTTTTTTTTTGTTTTTTTTTTCTTTTTCTTTTGCTCAATCCTTTCTTTGCTTTCAACCAAACCTTCCAGTGATAGCTTTCGAGTTCCAAAGAGGGTGATCAAAGAAAGATAACCGGCTCAAAGGGTTAGCAAAGGATTGGAGTGTTTGGGTAGCAAGAATGAAGGCGTTCGTCATCTTAAACAGAAAGGTTACACATAGTACCTTTTTACTGCATCTGCATTTCTTGATGTTTCGGGATCATTTCCCTCAATGTCTCCCAAATACAGCACTTCTCTTGACAATATCTTCCTGACGATATATGGGCCTTTCCAATTAGGAGCAAACTTTCCTTTTGCTTCTTGATGATGGGGAATTCATCTTAAAACGAGTTGCCCCACTTCAAATTTCTGGGCCGTACTTTCTTGCACGAGCCATTCTTTGCTGGTACAACTGCCCATGGCAGACAGCGGCCATCTGCTTTTCATCGATCAGGGTTAGCTGCTCCAGGCGGGTTTTGACCCACTCACTATCTTCAATTTCAGCTTCAACAATGATCCTAAGGGAAGGAATTTCAACTTCTGCAGGTATCACGGCTTCAGTGCCCTAAACCAAAAGATATGGTGCTGCCCCAATTGATGTGCGCACAGTCGTGTGGGTTCTTGGTTCATTATTTCACAGTTAGATAGCGTGCTTGGATCTGGGCATGAAGTCCGCAAGCATGTCATGTTATTTAAAGTTGCATTATTAGAACTGAAAAGAGGAAACAAAATCAAAAGAGATGAATGATGAAATATTGATTTCATTTTATTGAAGTTTTTTAAAGATAACAGGGTTTACATTTGGAATTTTAAAAGACAAGAAATTAAAAGAAAAACATCCGAGTTACACCCTGAGATAACTCGTGATGCAAGAAAAATGTGGCAAGACCGATCTACCGGGACTCCCGCTTGTTTGGGAAATAGAAATTAAATTAGAAGTTAAGTGCTCAAAATGGCAGAGTCTCATGCTGGTAACGTGTTATAATAAAATAAAAACTGAAAAGTAAATAAATCGAAGACAAGTATAGAGAAAGATTGATATATTATTCAACTTCAAACTCATGTACATAATGAATTGAAATATCTTCTATTTATAGAAGGAAGTTAGTGTGTAAGCTGCTACCGCAAGTTGTTGTATAAGCTGCTACTGCAAGTTGCTATATAAGCTGCTTGTAAGCTCCTACTGCAAGCTGCTGTTTAAGCTTCTTGTAAGCTGTTATTATACGAGTTATATATAATCTTCTACAGGAGTAATATTTATCTACAACGGAGTGCCGAAATGATAAACTTCTTCGAGAGGCTTATTTCCAATAGAGTACTAAATAGATAAACATATTTATGACGGAGTCAAATATAGATAAGCTTCTCCAGAAAACTTATTTACATCGGAATACTAAATGGACATCCATAATATAATATATTTATAACAAGTTTTATATTTTTCTCTTTGTTCCTTCTTAAAAATCGGTGAATACTCTCTAATCAAATGAAACATGATTTAGATTTCAATTATTATTTTGTCATCACGCATTTGTTGACACTATTAATTATGGAGCATAAATTAAGAAATCAACCTAATCCCTTGGCTGGAACCTTCTTTTACATTACAAGACGTTTTGTTTTTCTGTTCTTCCCATAATTGTCATAATACAGTTGTTTTATTTTCCATAAGATCTATTTTTAGCTGTTTTAAGCACATTTGGAGAAGAAAATAAAAAAGAAAAATATTGATATACTTATCCTAGATCATGAATGTGATGCGAGAATTATTGTATTAGAATGTGGAATACATGTATTAATATTACTACAATAAAGTTAATTATTGACTTTGATTTACAATATCTACATAATAGTTTACGTATTATTTTATTATTCATCACATAATAATTCCATAATAAATGTAATAGTCATATACTATCATGTTGATACATCACTGCTTCCTATCATATTTAGGATTGGCTCATTCTTTAGTGTAAATAGTTGTTGTAGAGCTTGCTTCAACCATTGTATAATTTTCTTGTAAATGATTAAAAAAAATGCAAAACCAGTTACCATTCTACAAGGAACTCGATCGCGATACCTTAATTTGCAAAGTTCACTTTTTAACTCTTAAATGCATTGACAAGAAACAAAGAATCACACAATTGTCGCAATTCAAGCACATGGCATATATATTTGCTTTGAACTTAGGCCCGTACAAATTTGTCTTTCGAATAACGTTACGCTGAACCCCACAAGCACGCGCACGATATAAATTGTGTTGTGCCTTACAAAGCTCTCTCCCATTTCTATACGGGATTTGTCTAAAGTGATATGTGCCCATTCTTCATGAGCTTGTCAGCCTAAAAGCCTGTCAATATACTACTAGACCCACCCTCTCCCACGGGCTTTCCGGGTCTGATATTATATTTATCACGACTCAAGCTCATGGCACATATTGTCCGTTTTTTGGATCTAGGCCTGCACAAATTTATCTTTCCAATAATATCACAACGAGTTCAAAAAGCACGAGTGCCATGTGAACTTGTATTGTACCTTATAAAGCTCTTCACTTTACTCTCCCATTCCAAGGTAAAATTTACCTAAAATAACATGCGCACTCCTTCTCTAAAAATTTGCCAGACTAGAAGTCTGTCCGTCCTACTCGAACCATCCTCGTTGCCCCACTCCTTCCATAATGTAACAAAAAGTAATAACTCAGTTAAACACCGTTTATGTTGCTCTCTATTATATTGACTATTTATTTCATGTAGAGGTCCAAGATGGGCTAGTGTGAACTTGGGAATCTTCATATGCTTACACTGTTCGGGTGTTCACAGGAGTCTTGGAGTACATATATCAAAGGTTTGGTTTCACAGTTCTAGTTCTTCATTTTCCCGTCTTTAACTTTTACATATTGTCTGCTCCAACTTGCTTTCATCTTATCACTTCCATGTGTTAGAATTTATGTTGCTTAGACTCTAAAAAAAAGAGAGGTCGGATCCACTTTAATTTTCTTCTCCCCAAAACATCAGAAAAACAGAGACACATACTTCTAGTTTCTTCACGATCGAGTAGATGCTAAGGTTCGAGTTTGGTTGCTGATTCGAGTTCCATTCGCGGTCCGCTGCTGCGTAGCCGATATTAATTCGCAAAAATCAGTAGGAACTCTTATTCAGGTTTATTCCTTGACTTCTACTCGTTCTATTGGATTGATTGAAATATGATGAAGCCATGAGTATTTGCCTTTAAATCGTCGATTCATGAACTGATATGCTCAAATTACTCATTAGCGAATAACATAAAATAGTTGATGTTTGATATAATTCATCTAACAATGGAAAATAAAAACAAACAATCGAATCCTCTGCTTTGGTGTTGAATCTGCGACCGCATAAGTGATATGTGGTTCGCATTTTGAGCCTAATTGTCAAAAACGTAACGTCAATTTGTGTTTAGTGTTAAACATGCGACCGCATAACTGATATGTGGTCCGCATTTTTAACTCGATCATCGTATTCTTGACATCAAATTTTTGCCCAAGACTCTGTTACAATTTGCGACCTCTGACGTGTGATCTGCGATTCGCATACATGTTTTGCGATCGCAAACTGGGATCGCATTTTAACTTTGGACACTGTCGACAATTCTGTTCTAATCTGCGATCTGTGTGCGCAGTATGCGATTCGCATGTGGGATTTGCTATCGCATATCCCCACTTGCGATGACACTTCACCTTTTGCTTGCTTTCTTTGTGATTTTTTGGACCGAGTTTGGTTAAACGCATGAAATAAAATATTAAAGGAACAAGACCATGAACTGAACTTTTATCTTTCTTTATTTTAGATCTCATTTTATTTCATTATATTGCTCTCTAGTGGCATGTTTAGGCCGACCACACTTGGGTAGGCAACACCAGGACGTTTTGTTAACTTTTGAGGTGAGAGGTCATTCCTTAGTTAAATTTATCGGGGGAATGCCCCAAAAGACTTACGTATTTGACATTCCGGGGATGTCCCGAGGCATTTGTAAATATAGATCAAAAGTAAAACTAGTGGTATCTTAGTTATGTTTTTCTTTCTTTATTAGGTGGGAATGACCTCAAACCTTTCGACCCAAATGTATTAAAAGCCAACTAAATCAAGTACGCAACCGTGACCTTCACGGGACTTGGGAATGCCTAACACCTTCTCCCCGAGTCAAATGAACTCCCTCACCCAAATCTCTAGTACGAACTTGGGTTTGAGTCTAAGTTCTGAAATGGTGGCCTGGCACACCAAAATCAATTGTCAGGTGGCGACTTTAAATCTCCTTTGATTAATTCTCTCTTTGTCACTTCCAAAATTGAAAACCTCTTTTATGAGTTTTATTCAGCCTTTTCTCCACCTAAAGGGTTTAGTAAAAACTCGGTCGCCATCCCGGTAAAATGGAGGAGTGACAGTGGTAGAGAAATTAATCATATACCATACATCAAAAGTTATTAGGTAGTAAAAATATTTAATTTCTGATCTAAATCAATTGTGAGGGGAGGACTTATCATATTTTGTTGGTCGAATGCATACAAGTGCTGTTGTATGCAATTTAGAAAATCTTAGATCAACACATGAGGCTTTATTCTCATAAGCAATAGTTTAGCCAAGGTATTCAATGCTAAACTAGCTTGGCTATAAACCAGCATCATCAAGATAAATTATCTTGATTTCATAATCTGAAAAATTATGCTCTTAATTGAGAAAAGCAATTTTAAATGCCAAACTGCAGGTTGACAATAAACACACATGTAACCGTCTCATATATGCATCTATAAGTGGTTCACATGATAGGTGAATGGGCTCATATTCACCTTTTATATATTCCAGAATTCAGGGGTCTTAGTCCAGCTTTAGCTAGTATAATCAATTTATTATGAGACAAGCAACACAAGAGAATTCTTGAAGAATCTTCTAGTTCTTCAGTATATGCTTATCTGAATTCTCAAATAGCTCATTTAAAAATGGCAAATGAAAACTTCAAGTTTATCATGGCATGTGCTATCTCTTAGTAAGCTTCTGATTTTATTATGGCATAAACTTTTGCATTAGTAAACTTCTGATTTACTGTGGCTACTTTTGTATCAGTGAATTTCTGATTTACTGTAGCTATTTTTGCCTCAATAAACTTCTAATTTACTGTGACTGCTTTTGCATCAGTAAACTTCTGGTTTACTGTGATACATGATATAGTACAAATTGAAGAATAAGGCGGGTCACTTCTCACATACATATTATTTTACCCCCTGTGATTGTGGAAACATGAAGATTTCAATCTTCCGATCATTTGTAGCCTCAATATAATAGCATTTTGTATTAATAAACTTCAGGTTTATTATAACATATGTTTTGACCATAATCATATAATATGAATGACATATTTGTATATAAGCTCTTCGAGAACTTTTGTTTATTATCCACAATCTAATATTTATCGGATACTACTGGTGTCATGTGCCTTCTAGACAAACAGCTAGCTCTTCAGGAGTTGTTGATACATTTTGCACTATCAAATATTGCTCTGATACTTTTGGTATCACGAGAAAAAATTATAATCAAATAAACAATATAAAATAATTGTTTAAGCACAAGAAAACACCTCTTTATAATATTTTCCTGCTTCATGAGGAAATTTCAATTGTGTTACTTCATCAGGAGCAAATTTAAAATATGAAATATTGAGTATATATTCTCTCAATCATATTAACTTTTCTGGAGGTGAACTGTAATATATTTACATCAAGAGCGCGTTGATATTTACGGCTTTATTAATAATATCACATTCACTTCAAGGAATGGATTAATATTTATCAAAAATTCTCATCCTTCAGGGAAGCGAACATAATTATCTGAACGCGCATTAATCACACCAAATTGTGATGTTTCAACCTCTTTTAAAATATTTACTATTTCAGGAGCAAATCGAGGCATGCATGTAATATAGAAAATATTTCTCTAGCTTATCTTTAATTGTAACCATAGAAAGCTTAAATTATCACTTCTGGTGGTCATAGGCATATACCACTTCTGGTGATAAACAAAGTTTAGTTACATTGAGATATACGAAACATAACCACTTTTAGTGGTTGTATATTTCTTGCAAACTCTACTGTAGTTTAAGTGGATCTAACAATGTTATCCACTTTGTAATCTTTTATTAAGATAATTAGGATGAAAACAAATACCAAAATAGGTGTATACATAACATATAACCAAGCAAGCGATGATAAAGATATTAGAATATAAGCAAAAAGCTCAAATTAATTTACGCAAATTTGGCCATCCAGATGTAAGTGATATCTACACCACTACTGCCAAGAAGAAAAATTCACCACCTCAAGGATATAATCTACCTTATGATGCTCAAAATGAACAAAATCTAACCACGGACATAAGAGCGTCGCTTTACATAGGAGATGAACACTGAAATAGAATTTAAATTCGAAGTAAATGCTCAAAATAGCAGAGTCTCGTGCTGATAACGTGTTATAATAAAATAAAAATTGTAAAGTAAATAAATCGAAGACAAGTATAGAGAAAGATTGAATATTCAACTTCAAACTCATGTACTTGATGAACTGAAATATCTTCTATTTATAGAAGGAAGTTGCTGTAAGCTGCTACTGCAAATTGCTGTATAAGCTGCTCTGATACTTCTAGACAAACAGCTAGCTCTTCAGGAGTTGTTGATACATTTTGCACTATCAAATATTGCTCTGATACTTCTGGTATCACGAGAAAAAATTATAATCAAATAAACAATATAAAATAATTGTTTAAGCACAAGAAAACACCTCTTTATAATATTTTCCTGCTTCATGAGGAAATTTCAATTGTGTTACTTCATCAGGAGCAAATTTAAAATACGAAATATTGAGTATATATTCTCTCAATCATATTAACTCTTCTGAAGGTGAACTGTAATAAATTTACATCAAGAGCGCGTTCATATTTACGGCTTTATTAATAATATCACATTCACTTCAGGGAATGAATTAATATTTATCAAAAATTCTCATCCTTCAGGGAAGTGAACATAATTATTTGAACGCGCATTAATCACATCAAATTGTGATATTTCAACCTCTTTTAAAATATTTACTACTTCAGGAGCAAATCGAAGCGTGCATGTAATATAGAGAATGTTTCTCTAGCTTATCTTTAATTGTAACCATAGAACGCTTAAATTATCAATTCTGGTGGTCATACGCATATACCACTTCTGGTGGTAAACAAAGTTTAGTTACAATGAGATATACGAAACATAACCACTTTTAGTAGTTGTATATTTCTTGCAAACTCTGCTGGAGTTTAAGTGGATCTAACAATGTTATCCACTTTGTAATCCTTTATTAAGATAATTAGGATGAAAACAAATACCAAAACAGGTACTGTATACGTAACATATAACCAAGCAAGCGACAATAAAGATATTAGAATATAAGCAAAAAGCTCAAATTAATTTACGCAAATTTAACCATCCAGATGTAAGTGATATCTACATCACTACTGCCAAGAAGAAAAATTCACCACCTCAAGGATATAATCTACCTTATGATGCTCGAAATGAACAATATCTAACCACGGACATAAGAGCATCGCTTTACATAGGAGATAAACATTGAAATAGAAATTAAATTAGAAGTTAAGTGCTCAAAATGGCAGAGTCTCGTGCTGGTAACGTGTTATAATAAAATAAAAACTGAAAAGTAAATAAATCGAAGACAAGTATAGAGAAAGATTGATATGTTATTCAACTTCAAACTCATGTACATAATGAATTGAAATATCTTCTATTTATAGAAGGAAGTTAGTGTGTAAGCTGCTACCGCAAGTTGTTGTATAAGCTGCTACTGCAAGTTGCTATATAAGATGCTTGTAAGCTCCTACTGCAAGCTGTTGTTTAAGCTTCTTGTAAGCTGTTATTATACGAGTTATATATAATCTTCTACAGGAGTAATATTTATCTACAACGGAGTGCCGAAATGATAAACTTCTTCGAGAGGCTTATTTCCAATAGAGTACTAAATAGATAAACATATTTATGACGGAGTCAAATATAGATAAGCTTCTCCAGAAAACTTATTTACATCGGAATACTAAATGGACATCCATAATATAATATATTTATAACAAGTTTTATATTTTTCTCTTTGTTCCTTCTTAAAAATCGGTGAATACTCTCTAATCAAATGAAACATGATTTAGATTTCAATTATTATTTTGTCATCACGCATTTGTTGACACTATTAATTATGGAGCATAAATTAAGAAATCAACCTAATCCCTTGGCTGGAACCTTCTTTTACATTACAAGACGTTTTGTTTTTCTGTTCTTCCCATAATTGTCATAATACAGTTGTTTTATTTTCCATAAGATCTATTTTTAGCTGTTTTAAGCACATTTGGAGAAGAAAATAAAAAAGAAAAATATTGATATACTTATCCTAGATCATGAATGTGATGCGAGAATTATTGTATTAGAATGTGGAATACATGTATTAATATTACTACAATAAAGTTAATTATTGACTTTGATTTACAATATCTACATAATAGTTTACGTATTATTTTATGATTCATCACATAATAATTCCATAATAAATGTAATAGTCATATACTATCATGTTGATAAATCACTGGTTCCTATCATATTTAGGATTGGCTCATTCTTTAGTGTAAAAGTTGTTGTACAGCTTGCTTCAACGATTGTATAATTCTCTTGTAAATGATTAAAAAAATGCAAAACCAGTTACCATTGTACAAGGAACTCGATCGCGATACCTTAATTTGCAAAGTTCACTTTTCAACTCCTAAATGCATTGACAAGAAACAAAGAATCACACAATTGTCGCAATCCAAACTCATGACATATATTGTTTGTTTTGAATTTAGGCCCGTACAAATGTATCTTTCGAATAACGCTACGCTGAATCTCACAAGCACGCGCATGATATAGATTGTGTTGTGCCTTACAAAACTCTCTCCTATATCTATACGGGATTTGTCTAAAGTGACATGTGTCCATTCTTCATAAGCTTGTCAGCCTAAAAGCCTGTCAATATACTACTAGACCCACCCTCCGCCATGGGCTTTCCGGGTCTGATACCATATTTATCACGACTCAAGCTCATGGCACATATTGTCCGTTTTTTGGATCTAGGCCTGCACAAATTTATCTTTCCAATAATATCACAATGAGCTCGAAAAGCACGAGTGCCATGTGAACTGTATTGTACCTTATAAAGCTCTTCACTTTACTCTCCCATTCCAAGATGGAATTTACCTAAAATGACATGCGCACTTCTTCTTTAGAAATTTGCCAGGCTAGAAGTCTGTCTGTACTACTCGAACCGTCCTCGTTGGCCCACTCCTTCCATAATGTAACAAGTCTTTCTGGATTTAATTATTATATCTCAAGTTTCCTAATAGTTATTTCCTTTTGAAATTAGACAACTGTTGTATCTCCATTTTCCTAACAGTTACTTCCTTTTAAAATTACACAAATTAGTCTTCTTCTTATATTGGGAAAAATATGTGTTTATGCGTATGTCAGACATTATTTTAGAGAAGTATTAATTTCACTTAATAGTTTCTGTCTTAAAAATAATTTTTATAATGAAAAGACGTCACTTTTTCTGGTCCCACCTCCACTAAGAAAAATAAAAAAAGTGTTAGCTTATGCATGGAAATTCCAACTAAGAATAACTACCAATGACGCCCCTTCCACGCGGGGTTACACGCAACATTCCAAAACAAAGCCGAAATATAAGATTTTCTTATTATTATTATTATTATTATTATTATTATTATTATTATTATTATTCTTAAAAAAAGAACAACTCCACTTTCAAATTTTCTTCTTCTCTACTTTCTCCTTTCTCTCTTTCATCTTCACGTCCAGTTTGGCATAGATTCTCTTCTACCAGTTGATATATATATCTCCAATATTAGAAATTAATAAAATAAAGAGAGTTTTAATTATAGCTTTTTTGGAATTCCACTATGAATGAAAAAGCAAGAGTTTCAAAGGAGCTTAATGCTAAACATATGAAGGTATCTTTAGCTTCCTTAATTCTCTTTAAATTTTGTTTTGTTTTATGCTGTAACAGTATTTCTCGTCAGAATTAACCCAAATTTTGATTTGTCCAGTAAATTTTAATCCACAGTTTAATAGAGCATATAAGTATGTTCATGTCTCAGTATTGTTCTTGGTATTTTTCTTGTTTCTGGGGTTGTTTGATTCTTGAATTATGTACAAAAGACAGTATCTCGCTTAATTTCTTATAGGGTTTCAATTAAACAACTTTTCTGTGAAATTCTGAAAAAAGAAAAGATGTAACCTTTTTATATAGCATTCAAAATCTTAAGGCATGTTTAACACAACAAGTTTTCAAAGGTTATTCTTTCTTAAACGTTGTGTCCAATCAAACTTCACGATGCCATATAGATTGAAACGGAGGGATGGAGCAGTATTTTTCTTCAGAAACCCAAGTTTTTCTTAGTTAATGAGATTGTTATACAAATAGCTGCTCAGATTCACTATTTATTTTTTCTAGCCGGTATACATAAATTATATATTGATTATACACCGTCGTACATACATTATACATGAATAATACATATACTATACATTCACCGGCTATTTTTAGTTTAAGAGATTAGGTGGACGTCTAATTCTTCTTCTTCTTCCTTCTTCTAAATTTAATTCTTAATTTGATAGAACTAGCTTATAACACATCATTGTTCTTGGTATTTTTTGTTTCTGGGGTTGATGGCGATTCTTGGATTATGTAAGTTCAAACAAAATAAAGGGACTTTCGGGTTTATGGTATTACCAAATTCACTTTCTTGCTTAAATTTTGATGGGGTTTCAATTAAACAGCTTCTGAATGAAATTCTCATAAAAAAGAAAAAGAAAAAAAAAAGATGTGAGCTTTGTATTGACTGTTTGTTCATAATTATTCTTATTTACTACTTATTTTGTTTGGAGAATATTCACTTGCTTGTGTGCAAAAATAGAGAACTATTACTATTCTTTGACAGACTGCCATATGTATGTGTCCAACCTGTATTTCAACTGATATTGATTAATACAGGTCTTATTCATTTGATATGTCTGAAGTTGGTTAAACATGATAGACTAACTTCTCTGTCCAAACCAAAAATATAAATTATAGAATTTTGGGTTCTTTTTTATTTTAGGCTTTAGCAATGAAATTAAAAAAAAAAAAAATCATTAACAATATAAGTTCTTGGAGATTTAATGAGATAATTCAAAGTATTTGATGTTAATTAGCTCCTACTTCTGACTTGTGATTCATGTCGAGTTTGGTGGTCTCACCAATAAATGTTACAGTATCAAATTGGTATGTTGTGGCTGTACACAATTGTACTAAGTTGCTCAGACTCGGGTATGGCACAAAATATAAAGAGTCCGAGCAACTTAGCAACTGTATATGTTGAGAAGGTCATTGAAGATTTTCTTTACTTGTTTAAGAATAGCAGTGTTAGGTGCAAATGGAGGTTCAATCATTTTCGGATTGTCGTCTCTCTTCTCCCCCTATTTCTTTAGTGATCAATTTTTCGTCCTACGTGAACTATGAGATTTGTTTACTGAGTCGTTAACAAGAAAAGGTTGGTCGTCGTAGAATTACTCTGGATGAACCTTTTTATTTGAATTATCAGTAAGTAATCTTTCTAATTCACTTTAAATTTAATCACAATGTGAATAGAAGTCGCAAGAAACAAGAAAAGTTCCACTGTTATTCGTATGGTGTCGCTTGCTTCTTTGAGAATTGAACTGTTACTTTGAAAGTAGATTTTCCACAAGGTATCAAAGAGGAAACATGATCAAGCTGACCCTAGAAAGTTGGGAATCGAGGCATATTAGTTATTATTGATGTTGTATTGCAGAGAAAACATGCAACATATATTCAGTTTGAAGTAGTTCATTCTCCCCCTTTCTGAAGCTAGCAGTTTCTACATATGTTTTCCATTAAGCTTATAGAGTGATTCTTCTTTTCTTGTATCCTTGTTGCAGATACTTGAGGGACTACTCAAATTACCAGAGAATCGAGAATGTGCAGACTGCAAAAGCAGGTATGTCAATGAGGATCACTATCTATAGTTTAATGTGGACTAGAAATGAAAGTGAAGGAAAATGTGCTTCCTTTGTTCATTAAAAAAATTTAGAAATTGGAAGATCAAAAAGTAATAACTCAGTTAAACACCGTTTATGTTGCTCTCCATTATATTGACTATTTATTTCATGTAGAGGTCCAAGATGGGCTAGTGTGAACTTGGGAATCTTCATATGCTTACACTGTTCGGGTGTTCACAGGAGTCTTGGAGTACATATATCAAAGGTTTGGTTTCACAGTTCTAGTTCTTCATTTTCCCGTCTTTAACTTTTACATATTGTCTGCTCCAACTTGCTTTCATCTTCTCACTTCCACGTGTTAGAATCTATGTTGCTTAGACTCTACAAAAATATCGTTGGCTGTGTGACGACTCCTCCAAAAATAGTACATTTTTGGAGGATCCGATACGGGTGCAACAACATATTTGGAGAGTCTGAACAGCATAGGTTAGTGGTGATTAATGGTGCTATCTCATTACTACTTATCATCTTCGTGAACAACTACATTTAACTTCTCCATGTCTGTTCATTAGCATAATGACGTCCAATTCATTTGTTGATTTTGGATACTTAATATGCTAGAAGTTTTCTCCTATGTTGCTCGGATTCTTCAAAAATATTGTCGTATATGTGTCGGATCCTCCAAAAGTAGCACATTTTTGGAGGATCCTACACTGGTGCAGCAGCATTTTGGAGAGTCGTGCAACATAGGTTTTTTCATAACCTCCCAGTGGAACTTATGCATTATCGCGATGCAGGTACGATCTGCCACATTGGACACCTGGCTTCCGGAGCAAGTTGCATTTATTCAAAGTGAGCAAACCATGTTTTCCTCTGGCTCTTAATTATTATCAGCAGTCTTGTATTCTCCTTTAATAACTTGATTTCTTCCTACATTTAGCAATGGGAAATCAGATATCAAATAGCTACTGGGAAGCCGAGCTGCCACCCAATTCCGGCAGAGTTGGTATTGAAAATTTTATCCGATCAAAGTATGATATCATAGTTGACTGTTCTGCAATTTTCTTACTATTATTGTTATCAAGTCATAAGTTTCTTCACCTGAATTTGGAAATATTCCACTTCAAGATCAACTTTATTAACCGCTGCAAATCTACTAGATATGTGGAGAAAAGATGGGTACCACGAAACGGGAATGTGAAAGCATCTCCTCGTGCGAGAGGAGAACATAATCAAGTGCTTGATATGAGGAAGAGAGTCAATCTTGCACCGCCTGAATTACTGAAGCAGGTAAATACAACATTTCTGTTGATTTGTTTGATTGGTCTATATTCGCTCGAAGTATTTAGATGCATTTTATTCCAGTGAATATTACAGGTCGTATCCACTGCTTCCTTCATTTTGTAGCTACTGCATTGATGAAATACAGGTTGGCTACAAGATATAATTTCAAGAAGTAAATTATGTTGGTGCTTATGAATAATTATGATATGGAACTTTTACTAGTTAATGTAAGAATTAAATATTGCAAGGTTAATATTGTCAATTTATGAGAGATCGTTTGGGTATAAAGGCCCTTTAAAGGATTTGCAAAAAATCCTTTAAGTTGGATGTGATGTTCTTTTCTGCGTTTCTGAGTCCTTTATCTGCACGTTTAGATGATCTTTTAGAATCTTTTTAGATTCCTTATATATTATAACAGTAGATAAAAATTTTGTTGTTCAATGTTCTGAACAGATTGCCCCTGATCCTAAACCAGAAGTTTTTGTTCGGAATGCAAAACTGATAGCCGCTGCGGAAGAAGCAAAGCGAAAAGCTAATGTAACCCCTCGCTGTCTGAATATTTAAAGTTGTGATATAGAACTTCACTAGCTAAAACAAGAATTAAATTTTGCAATGTTAATATTGTCGATAAAGATTGTTCGGGTATGAAGGCCCTTTAGAGGATTTGCAACAAACCCATAAAGTTGGATGTGATGCTTTTTTTGACTCTCTAACTGCACATTTAGATGGGTTTTTAGAATCTTTTTGGAGTCCTTATATCTTGTATGAGTTGATAAAAATATTTGTTGTTCGATGTTCTGAACAGATTGCCGCTGATCCTAAGCCAAAAATTGTTCAGAATGCAAAACCAGTAGCCGTTGTGGAAGAAGCGAAGCGTATAGCTAATGTAACCCCTGGCTGTCTGAATATCTAAAAGTTTTTTACTTTCTCTTCATAATTGATGTTTGGATATGGTTAACAGGTTTCTCCTGATCCCCAGCAAAAGATTCTTCAGAATGTAGTACTGTCAATCTCTCAAGTCGCAAAAGCAAAGCCAGAAGGAAGTTTCTCCGCAACTGTATCAACAGCTAGCACCAACTGTGCTATCCAGCGTATGTTCCTCTATCTACAATATTTATGTGGAGTAAAGTGGAAGTAACTACGCTCTGTTGCTAATTCATCGGAACTTATTTCTATTTAATAGATTGACTAGAATTGTTGATGGTAGATGTCTGAATCTTTCACCACTGACTTTGTCTCCAAAACTTGCAGCGGCGGAAGCAAAAGCAGTAATCAAGCAGAACGCCAGTTCTGCTGCTATAGAAAACAAGAGCAAATTTGATGCTGGAATTGAGGAACTGATTAAAGATTTTCAATGGAATACCCAACCTGTCTCAGTCTCAGAAATCCCCTTGAAAAATGTGAAGAATGATATGGTGGATCTCTTCGGCGAGGTGCTTCCTTTAACATTTTCAGTTAGAAATGCAAAATCTGTCTGTTGTAACAATCATAATTAGTAAGTAGCTTTAGTAAAGTCCACTTAAGAGATGTGGTAAACATTGATTCTCTAGTGTTGATTTCAGTGGCAGAGCCAGTATTTTCACTAAAGTTGGTCAAAATATAAAGAAGTAAACAGACGAAGAAATCAAGGAGATTCACCAATCATCATATATACAGTATATATACAATAATAAAAAACGATAAACCTATCTACATATTGTAATTTTTCGGCAAAGGGGGATCAATTGATTTCCCTTGAATAAGGGTAGCTCCTCCACTGATTGATTTCATAAGATGATGCAAGTCAGTGTCAAAATTTGCAGATAATATGGTTGAATGTGTTTTCATTTTAGCGCTTTACCCTTTTTTCTGCATGATTTCTCTTTAGCGATATATTCATGTAATCCCATACTGATTGTCATACTTCTATCCATTTGCAGCAACAAAAGTCACTAGGTTCACAACAGCCTCTTCTCGTGCCTACTACGATAAAGCATTTTGGTGGTCCACAAACCATGCATCAAGCTTCAAATGGGAACCAGATCTTTCATCAGGTCCATGGAACTAAGCAGGTCGGCCTATTGAATATAATGAGTTTTTTTAAATCCTAAATCAAGAATTCTCTCTTACTTTTATCTCCAACTTTTTTCATTCAGATGGGAAGCGCTCAACATTTACACGCATCTATGTCTTCAGCCTATGCTCGAAATCCCAGGTACTCGAAGCAATTTCTAGGTTTGCAAGGTGTTCATACCGCGTTTACTCTTTGTTGAGGCCGTGTAAATTTTCCCATCTTTAGGCTTAAGTTAAGGAAGAGCTAAGCCGCTTAACTCATTTGGTGAAATTTTGGTTCTTGACTGTTGTACAAAAGTTAAGTTTTATGTGCAAGTTGAAACCACTACCATAAAAAACAACCTAATAAACTTAACATCCACCATTTAAAGCCTAATCAATACTTAAAGCGATCTCACATTCAGAAAGATTTGTGCTTATGTACTTAATCTCTCATAAACATAAAATAATTTCCTGTTTAATATTGATTTTCCAATGAAATCGTCCGGCTTCCTCAGGGTAATACTAGCATATGCTCCTACTATGTTTTTACCAAAGAGCTTATATACAAAAAGCAACTATGTGAAATTGTTCGAATTATCTGAATAAAGTTAATTCAGCTCATTATAGGAAAGATTTAACAAGATCCAGGGGTTTCATAAAACTTAAATATGGACCATTAATATCGTCGTATAGCTAACTTACCTATACGATGAGGTAATAACCTGTTGTTTTTTCAAATTTGCAGCATGTTTTCTGCAATGCCAGTAGCTCCAATGAGTGGAATAACAGCAACAGGAGCTATTAGACCTTTGCCAAGTTTGCCAGCAGTTTCAGTTGTTCCAATGCAGTCAGGATACCATTATGATTTCTCATCGTTAACGCCTGAAATGTTATCAAGACGATAAATTATCACCGGATTAACTTATATCGCTTTTCCATTTATTTAGAATCTGCAAATATTGTAAATGTTAGAGCAGGCAGTTCCACAAAAACTTCTCCCATTTTTTCTTGGAGGTGTTAAGCATAATAGGGACCTAAACTATGTACCATCAATTATTGTTTGATCCATGTTATAGCAAGTTGTTCTTTTATTATACATGGTAGAATTTTTTCATATATTACATAAATTGAAAACGTGGTTCTCTATGTCGTTGTACTGTTGTACTGTTGTAGTACTAGTGTTATCTTCGTGTTCCCCATTTTTAGATCGCTATTATTACCTGATGTTTCCTTTGCTTCGGTTTTATTTTTTCTGGTTGTTGTTACTATTTCGCTTTCCGTTGTT
Organism: Nicotiana obtusifolia; assembly: GCA_002018475.1. Lineage (NCBI taxonomy): Eukaryota > Viridiplantae > Streptophyta > Magnoliopsida > Solanales > Solanaceae > Nicotiana > Nicotiana obtusifolia. The sequence continues at coordinate 48,806 of MCJB01043709.1, read as the reverse complement.
CTTTGTCATAACTGGTGTGATTTTACTTTTATTGGAAACATATTAGGGTAAGGTCTGCATATATGCTACACTCCTCAAACGCACTTGTGAGAATACACTGAGTATGTTGTTGTCGTTGTTGTTATTGTTGTTGTTGTTTGTGGTTCTCTATGTCGATGGATGGCGAAAAATACTAAACACTCTGTGTTCACACCAAACCACTTCATTTACCAAAGTTAAAGTGTAATTTAAGGTGAAAATACATATTAGTTAATCATTGCTAAGGGATAAAAATGTGTGGAAAATATATGTCTATGTCTTAATTCTTTTGATATAAACATCACATGTGGGTAAGTATTTTCTGTCGGATGATAGCTAATTTGTTGTAAATCGGAGCTAGCCTTTGATTTATGGGTTCGGCAAAACGCAGTAACTGTGACTTAGACCCAATATTTCATCATAATTTAGCATTCTTTAGCTAGGTAAAATTCTTATTAATCTTGAAAGTTTGTAGAGGGAAGAAACTTTTGGACAACAAAATCTCAAACATATTCCATTAGATTGTACTTATCTCCATAATCTTTTTTTTTAAATATATATTATCTCGATAATCAACATCAATGTAATAGGGATTTGTTGTCCTAACGTTTTAACAATAAGTTAAGTCATCAGTCCCCAACATTTGTCGGGCCAATTTTGGACTAAGGTGTTCTCATCATTATTAAGTTAACTAATTTCATTAAATTAATGAGTAACGTTTGACCTAATATTTATGTATATCTTGCTTGAGCTAATCACTTGTCTTCTCTCATCTTATCTAAAGCCTATTCATTTATGGCATCTCATATCTACTTCTGTTTTTTTTCAATTTTCTTTTTTTAAAAACCTTTGCACTTGAATGTCAGAGTTAGTTTAAGATCTTCATGACATATATAATTTATTTTATTAAATGAAGATATCTTCATAAAGTTGTTGCAATGCGATCAGCAGATTACGGATTCGAGCCATGAAAACAGTCTCTTGCAGAAATACAGAGTAAGACTGCGTATGATAGACCCTTGTGATCCGGCTTTCCTGGATCCCGCGCATAACGAAAGTCTAATGCACCGAACCCTTTGTTTATCCTCCTTAACAAGCAATAACAGTAAAAAGAATGAAATGATTCTCTTTTGTTAACTTTTTAATCATAGTATTTTTATTTTGATGATTTGTTGGAATCCAATTTGATGTAAAAAAAAATTATAAGTAGAGAAAATGAGGAAAATATGTGGAATTGTCACCACTACTCACTTAAAAGGATAATAAGAGAGAGAGTATAAATTCTATGCAATTTTGAAGGAGATAATAAGAAAAGACACAATTTCAACACGGCTGTTTAGTTTCACCACCGGCCATAACTGTTATCCAAACAATTTAAAGATAAGATTTTGTAATTTTGTAGCAAAGAGTGTAATAATATTCACACCAGAAATGTAGCTTTCTTGTATTGTACGTACATGGTTTTGAAGGTTGAAGGTTCCTCGTCAAAGCACATATAAAGCAAATGCTTGTTTCAAAGTATAATGTGTGGTATTCTCGATCAAGAGACGGAGTCAGGATTTCAAGCTTATGGGTTCGAGATTTTGATTTTTTAAAGTTAATGGGTTCTAAGTTAATAATTTATACATATTCTACGAACTTTTTAAACAAATACAAAATTAAACCAAAGTCAATGAATTCAGTCTAACTTGTTCCAGGCACTCTAGCTCCGACGTCAAATTTCAGGAAATTGATGGATTTAACATGGAGTGAAGAGTCACTATTCTGCAAATTTCTGTTTGAACTTACACATCTTGAGATCTGGAGCCAATGAAAAAGTAATTAGCCAACACAAATTATTTCCCAAGTTATGGTTAATAATTTGATTGACAAGAGGAAAAGGAAACTTCAGCTGATAACATGTCTGAATAACAAGTTTTTTCTAAGTCAGTCTGAGATTTTAATAAGATTTTTAATTATTACAGATAATACTTTAGTTGTTAAGTTAATAGTAGTTCATCATAAGTAATTTAGCCTTTATATTTCCATTTGAATTAGTTAAACGAGCGCTTTTACTCAACTTTCGTCAAATCAGGAATAAGATAGGCGGAACACATACAATTTTTCATTTAGATACTTTAAGTAGGCTTTTTCCTCTGTAATAGGTTCAAAGTGTTCAATCAAACATATTTTGCTGATATAATTGATAGCTTAAGTTGCACCGTGTAGAATACTCTTTAGCTTGACATTCCTGGATGTAATTTGCAAAAAAGAATGAACCACAATTAATAGATTTTTAAAGTAAAAATAGAGTAATTAAGAAATGACAGTGTGTATGAACTTATATTTATTTGTCGAACATATTCCTAAAACATTAGTAAAGAACAATGAACACGAGCATTATACAGGTGCAAGTCACGCCATCAACCATTTCAGTATTGATGGTACTCTTTGGGTTTACTTTATGTGTTCAATTAGAAGTGTCTAAAAATAATCATGGCAACTTTAAGGGTCTTCCTGTGTATTTAGCTAATAAGAAATTTAAGAATACTTCTTTTTCTTTTTCTTTTTCTTTTTCTTTTTCTTGTTATTCCTTTTAAAACATGATCTCATCAAATAGATAAAATTAGGTGATGTAAATGGATAACATGGATTAGTTCGAGTCTTTACAAAGAGTTTATTTCAGAATTGAAATGTCAAAACATAAAAAAAATAGACAGTTCAAAAGTCGGTGGTCGTTATGTTAGTTAGTGTATGTTAGAATAGGCCCAGTGGGTATAGGCTAATGTTAGACCCATTATATTGGGCCATATATTGTAATTTTACCGGGTAGCTCAGTTTAGAGTATTATAGAGTATTAAGTTCGGGGTCATATAAATACATTGGGCCCAGTCTTCAATTGTACAGAATATTTTATATTTTCTCTTCTGATATAAAAAGTATCTAGAAGTTTCCTCTTTAACCAAACATAAACTCTAAATTTTATTCTTCCGATTTCACATGATTTCTACATGTTTACATGGTATCAGAGCGTAGATTCTGATGAATCTCTCTCCCTGCTTTTGATCGATCCTACCCTTGACGATTTTAGTCGATATTCTCCAATCGCGACAGTGATTTCTGCATCTGCAATTTTTTAGGGTTTCTGCCAAATTCTGAGTGTTTCTTTCAATTTCTATCTACTGAGGCTATTTGTGGTTTGGTTCTGAGAAGCAAAACACTAATTTTGGAGGATTTCGTCGATTCTTCTCAAATTAGGGATTTTCGTCCACCTAGGGTTTCCTCAGAGCTTCGATTGGTAAATCTGTGATCAATTTTGAAGGCTACTCTCTTTTCGGTTGCAAAAGAGGGGTTAATCTCATTCATTCTCACAAATCTTCTTGCATGCCAATTGTTTTCTGTTGATTTTCATTCACTTACTTTTAAAAATGCCAAACGAGACTTTTGTACCTTCTACTCCCCTACCTACGCACGTACCTTCTAATGTCTCTCGTGAGCCTCCTGTTTCTCGCACCATATTTCACGAGGATGACTATACTCACCCTTACCATCCTCTGTACGTTCATCCATCAGATGTATTAGTAACTTCTCTTGTTTCTACTCCGCTTGATGAAAGTGGTTATGGTAGTTGGAGAAGGAATGTCCTAGTTGCCTTGTCGATTAGGAACAAACTTGATTTTATCAATGGGAATTCTGTGTGACCTCCAGATGATTCTCCTCTTGTCAGACAATCCCAGCGATATAATGATTTGGTTGTCTCCTGGTTGACAAATTCTTTGTCTAAGGAAATATCTCGAAGTGTAAAGTATTCTATATATGCTAAAGATATATGGTCAGAATTGAAAGAGAAATATGCAAAGGCAGATGGTGCTAGGGTATTTGAACTTAAAAAGGAATTAGCTCATATTTCCCAGAGTTCCTTAGACATAGCATCTTACTTTAACAAAATTAAGTAATTGTGGGATGAGATAGCATCTTATCGAATGAGGGTTTGTACTTGTGGGGGTAAGGCTGCTGAAGATGAGGAACAGAAAGTATATCAATTTCTCATGGGCCTCAATGACACTTATATGCAAATTAGGAGCAACATATTAATGATGAAGCCTCTCCCTTCTATTGGAAACACCTATAGCATCCTTTTATCTGATGAAAAGCAGAGACGAAGTCTCCTGTACATCTCATTTTTCAACTATTTCTGCTTCATTCAATGTTGGCACATCCGAACCACCTTTCCCTTCCAAGGTTTCCTTTGAAAGTCCTAGACCTATTGTCATTTGCAAGTATTGCAAGAAACTTGGGCACACCATAGAAAAGTGTTATAAACTACATGGTTTTCCTCCTAACTTCAAGTTCAACAAAAGACCTCCTCCTCCTCGCAGAATTGCTGCTCATGTTGAGAATACTAAACCTAATAATTCACCTGCTCATGGTGATTCTGGTACTACTAATGAGTTTGGTGGTACTGATGTTTGTGCTATGCCTGGTGATCAGTCCTCTGCCATCCTAGGACTCACCAAAGAACAATATTCTCAGCTGATGATGATGCTTCAACACTCACAAATCTCTGCTTCCAACTCTGCTACATCTCAGGAACTCATAGGTTCTGCCAATTTTGCTGGTAAGCTTTTTACCTTATAAAGGAGTTTCTTATGGAGCTTGTATGTTGTCTAAAGTAAATGGCATTGTCTGGATAATTAATTCTGGAGCTACAGACCATATGACCTCTATTAAAAGTCTGCTCTTTGATATTCAAACATTACCTGTACCTTATCTTGTTTCCTTACCAAATGGATATAAGGTCAAAGTTACTAATGTTGGTTCTTTAGCCCTATTTCCTGATCTAACTCTCCACAATGTTCTTTATATTTCAAGTTTTCAACACAATCCCATCTCAGTCTACAAGTTGTCGTCTAATTGTGATGATGTTGTTCAACTTACCAAGAATGCTTGTACTCTACAGGACCCTTCAGTGAAGAAGCCAGTGGTTCTTGGTAGATTGGACAATGGCCTCTACAAGTTGTTTCAGCAAGCTAATTCTCCACCTTCTATTAGTTTTGCTTCCTTTAATTCTTATTTTTCCACTTCTTTTTCTGTTCCTGTAGTTTCTGTTGATGTTAGTGCTGATAGTACAATTGTAAATACCATTGATGTTTCTTCTAAAGTGAATAAATATGAAATTATATGGCATTACAGACTTGGACACATTCCCTTTTCAAAATTGAGACTTATTTCAGCTATTACTTGCAAATTCTCCCCAAAACAATTATTCACCTCCCCAGTATGTCCTTTAGCAAGACAGGCCAGATTACCTTTACCTGATAGTTCTATTCAGTCTACTCACCCTTTCCAACTTATACACATTGATACTTTGGGACTCTACCCTACACCAACCTACAATGGCTCCAAGTACTTTTCGACAATAGTTGATGACTACTCTAGGGCAACCTGGACACATTTGCTGGGGTCCAAAATTAATGCCTTTGCCATGTTAAAAGCCTTTATTGTTATGGTTGAAACACACTTTAATTCTAAAGTTCAAACAGTTGGGAGTGATAATGCTTTGGGTTCTAATTCTTCTGGCCATCAATTCTTCTCTACCAAAGGGATAGTGCATCAAACCATCTGTCCTCACACTCCTCAACAGAATGGAATGGTGGAGAAAAAGCATAGACATCTATTAGAAACTGCAAGAGCTCTTCTCTTTCAATCCCATCATCCTCTCAGTTTTTAGAGGGATTATCTCCTTACTGCCACTTATCTCATTAATAGGTTTCCTTCTCCCCTACTTCACTTTAAGAGTCTTTATGAACTTATGTACAATAAGCCTCCCCTTTACTCCCATCTCAGGGCTTTTGGGTGTTTCTGTTACTCTACTGTCACCAAACCACACAAAGACAAGTTTCACCCTAGATCTTTTTCTTGTGTCTTTGTAGGTTACCCTTTTGGTAAAAAGGGATATAAGCTCTATAACTTAGCCACTAAAGTCTGCTTTGTATTAAGAGATGTAGTATTTCATGAACATGTCTTTCCTTTTCTCGGGTCATCTTCTCCTTCTTCTCCTTCTCTTTTTTCTCATTTACTCTAATGCTTTGATGACCTGCCTTATTTTCCTACTCCTTCCTCCTCTTCTTCTCCTGTTTCTGAATCCATTCCTGCTTTTTCCTCCCCTAATGTATCTCATTGTCTGCCTTCTTCTCCCCCTCATTCTTTTTCCAGTCCTTCCTCATTTCTTCCTTCTCCCATTTTTCCATCTTCTATTCCTTTGAGGAGGTCTAATAGACCTCACAACCTTCCTAGTTATCTTCAAGACTACCTCTGCAATACCTCCATTTCCTCCAACAATCATAATCATGCTTCTGCTCTTGACACTGTCACCCTTAGTCACCTTCACATCCCTGAACCTTCAAGATGCAGTCATACCTGAGTGGAAGGATGCCATGAGGTTGGAATTTGAAGCTTTGGAGGCCAATAAGACTTGGGATATTGTTGTACTTCCTCCTGGTAAGAAGCCTATAGGTTGTAAGTGGGTGTACAAAGTTAAGTATAAAGTAGATGGTAGCATAGAAAGGTATAAGGCCAGGATAGTTGTTAGGGAGGACACACATATTGAGGGGGTGGACTTTCATGAGACCTTTTCCTCTGTTGTTAAAATGGTCACTGTCAAAATATTGATTGTTGTATCTATTAAGCATCAATGGCCAATGTTTCAACTTGATGTTAATAATGCCTTTCTCCACGGTGATCTTGATGAAGAGGTGTTCATGAAGCTCCCTCCTAGGCTTTCTGTTCCTACTTCCTCTACTTCTACCCCTTTGGTTTGCAAACTTCTAAAGTCTCTTTTTGGCCTAAGGCAGGCCTCTAGGCAGTGGTATGCTAAATTGTCCTAGGCGTTGTCCTCTAGAGGTTATTCTCATTCTTTGAATGATTTCTCTCTATTTACTAGGGGTTCTGGGGCTTCCTTGGTGATTCTGGATGTTTATGTGGATGATAAGGGGCTGATTTGCATGAACTTTCTTCCTTAAAGGGGTTCTTACATGAGCAGTTCAAAATTAAGGATTTAGGGTCCCTTAACTATTTCCTTGGGATTGAAGTTTCTTATTATGATTCTGGAGTTCTTTTACATCAAAAAAAATTTATTCATGACATGCTAAAATCATCTCAGTCTTCTTCTTGTACCTCTTCTTCTTGTCCTCTTGAGTTGAATGTCAAACTGAAAGCCAAGGTTGGAGACCCCCTGCCTAAGCCTGAAGATTACACATGTCTGGTTGGGAAGCTGAATTTTTTTAACCCACACCAGACATGATATCAGCTTTGCAGTCCAGCATCTCAATCAATTTTTGCAGTTTCCTTGTGTTCCCCATATGCAGGCTGCTCTTCATGTTTTGAGATATTTGAAAGGCACCTCTGATTATGGCATATTCTTCAATTCTTCTCCTGATTTGTCCTTGCAAGTATTTTAGGATAGTGATTGGGCTTCTGTGCTGTCAATAGGAGATCTGTTTCTGGATTTTGTGTTTTTCTTGGTGGGAGCCTTATCAGTTAGAAGTCCAAGAAGCAGCCTGTTGTCTCTCTTTCATCTGCTGAAGTTGAATATAGAGCAATGAGTAAGGCTGCTGCAGAGGTTACTTGAGTCTCTAGATTGTTGGGTGATTTTGGTGTTTCTTGTTCTTCTCCTGTTCCTTTGTTCTGTGATAATCAGGCAGCTTTGCATATTGCTCGCAGTCCTATGTTTCATGAACGGACCAAACATATTAAACTTGATTGTCATTTTGTTAGACACAAGCTTGGTGAGGGCCTGCTGAGTTTGCATCATGTCTCCATCTCTGCTCAGGTTGCTGATCTGCTCACAAAAACCTTGCCTGGGCCTGCTCACTATTTTCATCTTCGCATGTTGGGGGGTTTTGTCACCCTCCAACTTGAGGGAGGCTGTTAGAATAGGCCCAGTGGGTATAGGCTAATGTTAGACCGATTATATTGGGCCATATATTGTAATTTATTCGGGTAGCCTAGTTTAGAGTATTATAGAGTATTAAGCTCCGGATCATATAAATACATTAGGCTCAGTCTTCAATTATATAGAACATTTTATATTTTCTCTTCCGATATAAAATGTATTTCCAAGTTTGCTCTCAAACCAAACATGAACCCTAAATACCGTGTAAAAACACATAACATAAGGCAATTTAAATTTAAGGGTCACAAACTAAAATGAGAGGATGTATCAGTATCACATAATCGTAATTAAGTAACAAAAATTTATACATAAAATAAATATATATTGCATTGATTTATTTAATATAAATCAGGATGAACATTAAAAATGAAAAAAATTCCAGCATGTCCACACTTTGAGAAGGATCCTTTTTCCTTTATCCAAGTCTGTAAAGTCCACAGTTATGATCCTTTTTATTTTTATTTATATCGTTTGTTCACATTTCAACTACTTTGAGGTCGTCGTAGTATACGTAATTGCTCGTTGTCGTTTAGTGGGCAGTGGTTGAATTCGGTCTTTGTTTTTCTAAGATAATCAGAGTAGTATATATTATTGTTATCAATTTTTGTGGTATTTCTAGAAATTAAGGGAATAACAATTATTTGAGTAAGGAAAAAGTTAAGTGGTTATTATTATTATTATTATTATTATTATTATTATTATTATTATTATTATTATTATTATTATTATTATTATTATTATTATTATTACTAGGAGTATTGGTTTTGAATTTTCATTTTCTTTCTAGCTTCTTGAACGAATATTGTTGAAAGAGCTTAGCTAGCATTTGGCCATAAGTTCCCAAATTTATTTTAAAAAATTTGATTTGGGTGAAATTTGGTTTGAAGATGAAAATTTGAATGAACATAATTTTTCAAAACATATTCACTTTTTAAAAAAATATATATATATGAAATGTGAATTATACCCATAAGTTCTAAAAACTATAAAATAAAAAAAAATACCCAACAATACCAAACAAACAAACTTGCTAATCCTGTATATGCAGAACTTTCATCAATGTCATTCATTATCATGTCACAAACCATAATCCTGAACATAGATAAGTTTTGGCACAAAATTACCATTTTTATAATAAATTACATAATATACTATCCTAAAACTTTAACCTGATATTTTAATATCAGCTGCTAATAACACAATTACTAGCCCCTTATAATTTGTCAAATTGCAATAATATTTCAAGATCCATCAGTCCAAAAGAAAATGATAGTAATTAGCTGATGGATTAGTTGGGTCATAATAGATGAAGAACTTGTTTATAAAATATAAAAGTTTGGGATAGTTTTTAAAATTGTTAAAAGATCAAGCGGTTATATTTTGGGCCAAAAACAGGTCTAGAGCTAGTTTTGGAATTTGAAAATTTTGTTTTCAAAACCTGCCAAAACATGAATAAATCTATAAACAAACATGTTTTGTCAAAAAAAATTAAAAAAAAATAGCAAAATCTATAGCCAAACGGAGGCTTAATCCAGGGTATGGGAAGTAGTAAAAGAAAAATTATTTTTTTCTTAAGAACTAAACTTATATATACACTAGCAACTAGTACTATATATCTTTTAATTTACAATATAGCCAAGTACATGTACATGCTATGATGTGGCAACCACTCATAAAATAGACGGTGCAAAGCACAAAACTGCACAAAAAAAAAATAAAAAATAAAAAATAAAAAAAAGGAGTCTTTGCTTCCAAAATGGAGTAACGAAAATTATTGACATTTTAACCAAAAAAGTTATGGGCATTGGTCACTGCTTGCCTGAATTGACTCCAACTGAAAAAATTTCTAAAAATTTTTAATCAAATTTGTAAAACCTCCATGCCCTGACCCACCTCACGCTATTTTCTTTTTTTCTTTGTTTTTTCTTCACATTATTGGATCAATCTATATTTCTTACTTCTCTCCTCTATCAGAATATTAGAGGTGGATCTAAGATTATAAGAATATTGGTATACCGTTAAAAAGGAGAAAAATTAAAGTATTTAGTAGAAGTTGATTCGTGTTCCTTTGAATAAATAACGCAATATCAACTAAGTACACTAGATTTTCAATCTTTTCGGAGCATGAAAACAAGCAAATAATATTAAATCAGTTGTAGAAAATATATACATAAAATATTTAGTTTGGCGGAGAAACTAAATAGTAAATATAACCCATGCAAATATTTATGTCAAAATATATGTCTTATATTGGAAAATCAGGTTTAGATCATTGTTCAATATTTAATTAAAGGATACGGTTATATAAATATGGTATTCGTACGTCCAAGTTTGATGGCGGAGTACGAAGGAAACGTGTCGGAAGTACTTTTGACACTTACAAGTTGATAATAGTGTTTAAATGTTGATTAAAACAGTGAAATTAGTTGAGTATTTGTAGAGAAAAGTCGTTTTTTCTCTTTTATGGTTGTTTTTCCTTCGAAAATCATTTTCAACAATTAAATAAAGAAAAGAACCATTTTCAACAAAGAAAACATTTTTTGTCCTACCAAACATTTATAAACTCTAACTAATGAAATATAATACAACTTTTTAATCTATAAATAATGGATTTGACTTTTTAAGGTAAAAATCGAAATAAACTGAACCATGAACATTACTTTCTTCCGTTTATAATAAGTGATATTTTAACCTTTTTATTTTGGTCCAAAATAAATATTCTTTTACATAACCGAGAAGGAATTAACTTTATTTTTTCAAAATTTTCCCTTATTTAGAAATTTGAATATGTCAAGTTAATTAACAATATACAAATTTTACTTAAATAATCTAGTCAATTTTTTTTCTCTAGGAATTAATATTTTCTCAAGGCATTTGTCAAATACCAAAAAATCACTTATTATGGATCAGAGAGAATAATATTTATAGTTCAAGCAAAATACACATGTAAATTATTTGGTACAAAAATATTTCTAATGTTTATCATATGAAAGGGAGCCTTAGAGCATTTATAAAGTTATTTTCGTATGACATATAGGTCGCACGTTCGTGCCGCAGAAGTAGCAACTAATACTTGCATTATGATAGATTATGTATCACGCCCCTTAAAGTGTCGTCCTTTTTTGAGCCTCGCATAAATATGAAATACTTTATTCAACATATTACCCTTTTTATTCATGTTTATTATATACAACAACGATCCAGTGAATCCATGTTTATAATGTGAGTCAAGAAAATCTATAATTTTTTAAGCATTACATTCAGCCAAATTATGTCAATATTGGGAGAAAGGTAAAAGTAGTACTCCAATTTTGTTTGACCAGTGTAGGAAAAGACAAATTGTCGGCAAGGGAGCAGCCAACCACAAGTCGGTCCATATAACATCGGCGCAGCCATAGGACCGGGCTTCCAAATCATGGTACACAGCTTCCGCCCACTTAACACCCATTTAAATAATAATGTTATGGGGTGTGCGCACGCATCTGATTTAAATATGATAAAAATATAAAATTTATCGATCGATCGAAATTAATTATACTTATTAATCAAAAATATATAAAATTTATATATTATATGTATATAACAATCATACATATAAAAAACATATAAATTTTATTAATTATTATTTTTAATAGCAGTTAAAAATATATATTTTTCTTTAAATATTTCAGTAAGTACTAACATGTCTATTCTCGAAATACCATATTTCAAAATATTATCGCAATTAATTCATCAAATAGAATATATGTTCAACAAATAACAACACGAACCAACTAGGAAAAATCTCTGCCCCAAGTTCTCAACTTCTCATGCAAAAAGAAAAGTTGAAATAACTAATTTATTAGAAGATACATGTTAAACAGAGTTATAAGCTTTTCATATCTTTTTCTTGGACAACTTTTCAGTTTTTCCTAATTCCCCTAGATATCATTTTAACTGTTTGGCATGCTTAACCAAACCAAAAGTTCTCCTTAATTTATTTTAATCAGAAAATTCAGTGAAAATAGTAGAGCAATTGTCGTTGCTCTCTTAGGATTCAATAACTTTTTCAACCCAATCAATGATTGGGGAAAACAACGTTTGTGTTAGAGAATTATAATTTACTTTAATAAACTATACATGTAACTACTTTCACATGTTACATACTTGCATGTAATACCGGAGGAGGTAGTGTATTGTTTACGTGGTTGGACGAATCCAGGAGCTTTTGCTTAGATCCTATTTTATATTAGAAAATTTATTAATTATATATGAATATTTAATTACGAATCTAATAACTAAATAAGCTATGAGTTCAGTGACAGATTCAGAACCGATAAACTTCAACTTTTAGCATTCCTTTGATTTTGGTTATACTCCCCCCACCCCTTTTTCCTTCTATTTTGTCTTGAACTGATGTATAGTTGTATTTTGACATTGTCGACACAACTTCACTAATTTGCTCTCTTCTACTACTTTGTTATTGTTTTGTGTCCTATTTATACTAATTTAACCAACGTAAGACTTCCTAACAATGGCCAAAATACAATAATTTATATTCTATTTGACTTAGTCAGAAAATATAAATAAATATACTCAACAATCAAAGTTCAAATCTTATTTGACAGAGAAGTATCAGAACATCGTTTTCACTCTAAACTCTAAAGACTTAAATCCAACATCTCCCATTTATTATCTTTAGAAAATTTGATGACTGTCCCACACAAAGGAATCTTCTGGAGTTATATGCATATTGTCACTATCCGCCTAACTTCACTCAAAAGAAAAAGGGAAATTTGATTTTTAGTCTTCACCAATATTATTTTACTTGTATGACTTTTTTTAGAGAAGATAGTAAAATAATCTAGGAGATAAATAAGTAAAATAAATGAAATTTTTATATGATCATTTTATTCTATGCAAATTTAACTTTGTAGCAGTTTTTTAGTGTTATCATATCATCTAAATAGCAATTATATGCCATGATTTGATACAGTACGTAAGCTATATCAGTAATAAAAAAATATTAGTACACCAAATTCCATGCATACAAGTAATAATTATCCTTAATCAACTACCATAATTGCTTCGTGGCAACTCTACTCCTCTCAGTTCAAAGTCAAACTCAAACTCATTGTTAAACATTGTGACACTATATACGCATGAAGTTGTCTTTAATCGAAACACTTTATATTCAAAGTGAAGTTTATTGAGGTGAGTTTCAATTAATCGTGTCCCAAAATAGTACTCTCTTTTTTTTCTGCTAAAATATAATTTTTATTAATAGAAATAAAGTATAAAGATGGAGGAGGCATAAACCTTACCTTCCAAAAGAAAAAGCATGTAGTCTTAGTCATTCTAGAATGATAACTAATTGTACCTAGGTAGTAGTGAGGAGTTAGACCTATGGTAATGTAACGATTGTCTATTTTATATTGATAGACAATCATATGTACAAAAACAATGTGAAATTTTTCTAGGTCAGCTATACAAAAAAGTACACATGTTCCTATTTTGACTGAGTGGATGAGGGATGTGATCCCTCTATATACATCTGACATCTGTCCAAAGTGTGACAAAAAAGCACGAGCTATCTTCAATTTTACTTTAGCCTTGAGGACAGGGAAAGCCAAGTTGAAGATGGCTATCCGGATATATCAAGTGACTGGACAACAATGTTGTTTGTATTGTTGGATGAGCAATTTTCTGACTGATGTTGTTAGTTCTGGAGCTGGGGTGATGAGTTGATTGCTGGAGCTGCTGCTTTTGTGTATATGTGTGTATCTTGTGTCTTCTATTAGGCTGTCTGTTTGGCTTGTTGCTTCTGTTGTTGCTCCAGTATAGGTGTTGCTTCTGTTGGTAATTTGCTGACTGTCTTTCCGTGTCCTGGAGCTGCTGCTGACTTGGTGTTTTCCTGTATGTGTTGTTGCTCCTGTGCTGCTGTGTGTTGGCTGAATTCCTGTGATGTATAATAAAGGAAGGTCCATGATGATTGTTGTAGTTACAATAGATTGAGCACTAAGAGTGCTAATCCCACATTTCAATTCAAACTCAAACTCATTGTTAAACATTGTGACACTATATACGCATGAAGTTGTCTTTAATCGAAACACTTTCTATTGAAAGTGAAATTTATTGAGGTGAATTTCAATTAATCGTATCCCAAAATAGTATTCTTTTCAGTTCACTATAAGTAATTTTTTTTGCCTTTTTTTTATTTTGATTCAAGATAAGTATTATTTTTACATAATCAAAAATGAATTAATTTTAGTTTTTCAATTTTGCCTTTATTTATATATCTCAATAAGTTAACAATATGCAAATAAAAATTAAGAGTAATTTAGTCAAAAAAAATTCTAGGAGTTAGTATTTTCTTAAAGGATGTGTCAAAGACCAAAAGGTCACTTATAGTAGACCGAAGAAAGTACTAGATATACAAAAGCGAATCTAAAAAATAAATTTAATGAGTTCAACTTTTAAAAATTTTAGCGAAAAATCTATTATACTGTTAATATTACAAATTCTACTATAAGATTTAATAAAATTTTAATAAATTTTTATATATATATTTTTGTTTCAAAAATTATGAGTTCAAATAAACATAGCTGATAGACTACATCAGTCACTACACGGGGAAAACTAAAAAAGCCAAAAGACGAAAAAACAAAAGAAGCCAAACTCGTCTTGCCTACTTTCTTTTACCTAATCGAACGGCTCAGATTTCATCTTATCCCACAAATACGCGTCCTCAGCCCTCCATCTTTTATTTATACTCCTCTCTCTCACAACACTTATCTCTGCAGTCCGTACTTACATCTTCTTTCTCCTCTTCTTCACTCTCAATTCTCAAATAACAACCATTTCAGCTTGCAAAATTACACCACATAGCCAAGAATTTACGAAAATGGCACCATCAACGAGCAACTTAATGTTATCAATGAAAGTTCTATTAATTTCAATTGGCGCAGTTTCTTCAGCCATGGTAATTAAAGCCTCTGTTCCATTAATTTTATATGAATTCCCTACGATTTGGAGCAGCTTTATTTCCAGTTGGCTCAAGCCTCCTTACCTCTACGTTTTACTCAACTGTATAATCATCATCATCGCCGCTACTTCTCGATCACACCGTAAGGAACATTCTAGCGATCAATCACAGCCGTTGATTTCTTCCAGAGCAACTCCGCCCTCAGATTTGATAGCAATTTCCCAGGCAAACGTTAACATGAGTGAACCGGAGATGTCTGAGTTAACGCCTGAACCGGTGGATGAATCGGAGGTGTTTGAGGTGAAGGCTGAGCCGGTAAGTATTGAACCGCCGCAAGTGGTTGAAGTTGAAAATGATGATCAGGTTGTGATTTCGAATTCCGTTGTTATGCCATTGCCTGAAGTGGAAACGGAGCTTCTTCAACAACTAGCGATGGAGAAACCGCTGGTTTCTTCCCGGTTCGGTCACCGGAAACCGCTTACGAGAATGAATCCTGAAGGTAACAACTATACATTTCTCATAAAATATGTATCATATATATTTTCTCGTTATAATTTAGATAACACATTTTGCTTGTAGAAAATAAAACTGTGTAAAGTTTGATCAATATTATAAATATTTAAAAATTACAACTTATAATACACTTTGTATTGTTATTGGATAATATTAATTTTAAAATATTAAGTTGAACTAATTTAATTTAGGTTTAAAATTTAATCAAATTGACTCACGATAAGCAAAATGTGTCATCTAACTTAAAATAAATAAAGTATATTTTATCCATTATAATTTGTTGAAGCAGCTAAAAATATATATTTTTAAAAAGTTTATACTCCTATTTGTTATTCTTTCGTATTTTTAATTTATGTGATATTACTTTCTATTTTCTTATTAATCTGTACAAATAAATCATATATCTTTTTATATTTGAATAATTCTCTTGATTATTATGTAAATATTATATTAGTATGTGTTAAGTCATACGATACTTTAAATATATCAATTTTTTTTGGTCAGTAAGTTTAAACACTTTTAAGGTTAATCTGTAAATAATTGGAATTACAGGGGTGAAATCACTGAGAGTAGCGAGGGTGAAGAGGCATGAGACATTAGAGAGCACATGGAAGAAGATAACAGAAGGTCGTCACGTGCCTCTCACGAGGCACCTGAACACGTGGCAGCAGAATCATGGAAGTCAATCCCCGGTTCATCAAATTGAAAACAAGAGGAAAACCGTACTTGAACCGTCGCCGAGTCAGGACGAGTTGAACCGGCGAGTGGAAGCGTTTATAACGAAGTTCAATGAAGAAATGAGGTTACAGAGAGAACAGTCGTTACAGCAGTACATGGAGATGATTAATCGTGGGGTCTAAAGTTAATTTTAGCAATTTGTAGGGTTAAAATTTTAATTTTTTCAACGAAAGAAAGATTTAATTTTTTATTTTTTATTTTTGGCAAGAACTTGTGGGGTTTGAATAGAGGTATAGGAAAAAGATACAGTGCAGAGGAGCTAAAGTTGTATATAGAAGTGAAAGATGTTCTTTTATTGTTTAGCTTAGAATAAATGAGAAATCAGATACGTAATACTGTATACTAGTTAAAACAGTAGAGAAAGGTGCGAATATGTAATTATGGGTTTATGTATATTCGTGTATGTATGCATCTCATTAATTATTCTGCTATAATTTCGTTCTGTAGCTTGCTTGTACATTCGAAATAAGCTGAACTTGAAAAATTGATCACGCATGCTCCATATGAGAAACATAAATGTGTGACTCCTATATTTGTAAAAATAGCACGAGCTAATCGATTTTCGGACCGGTAATTAAAAAATAATCAGTATTTGTAAAGTCATTGAAAAATAGCTACTATTTTACTGTAACACGGAAAGTTCCAGCATAATATATTGGAGATTGGGTGCACCTGTGTATAAACTTTCAGCATATTATGCTGGAACTCCAGCACACGAAAAGTTCCAGTATAATGTACTGGAGAGTAAAGCACCTGTATATGAACTTTCATTATATTATGTTGGACCAGTATATTATGCTGGAACTCCAGTATATTATGATGAAGTTCCAGTATATTATGATGTCCAACTCCTCCAGCCTATAGTATAATAGTCATAATTTTTTGTACAAAATTTCAAATGACAAATGGTTTGACATGCTGAAAAGTAGATACTAAGGGACACAACTTTCATTTTTGGATCATCTCTGAATTCCTTATAGATTGCAAGATATGAGCTTCCAAAGTCATTCCTGTGCAGCAGAAATTTCTTCTTCGCGAACGAGAATCTGCCTCCGCGAACGCGATTCACAGACCCCTTTCTCCCATTTTTCTCTTCGCGATTGCAATCCAATGTCCGCGATCGTGATGCACACTGCTGTAGCCAAAAATCAAGAATTAAAAATGACCTAAAAAAGGTCCGAAACCACACCGAAACTCACCCGAGCCCCTTGGGACTCCATCCGAACATACCAACAAGTCCCAATACCTTATAAAAACTTATCCAAAGGCTCCAAACATCACAAATAGCATAAAAATCATGAATCGACGATAAAAAAATTTCTTTCAACTTTCAAACTTCCAAACTTTGACGAAGCGTCTGAATCATATCAAAACATTTCGGAATGACGCCAAACTTTACGCACAAGTCACAAATCACGATGCAAACCTATTCCAAGGCTCGAAACCCCAAACTGACATCAATATCACCAAATTACACCTCAAATCAAACTTAAAAATTTTTAAAACCTTCAAAATGTCAACTTTTCACAATAAGCGCTGAAATGCTCCCGGGCGACTCGATACTCATACACCCAAGTCCGAAATCATCATACAAACCTATTAGAACCTTCAAATCCTGATTCCGATGTTGTTTACTCAAAAGTAAAATCTTAGTCAATTCTTCCAGTTTAAAGCTTCCGAAATTAGAATTTTCCATCCGAATCAACTCCGTACTTCCCGAAATTCGATTCCGACTACGCGTACAAGTCATAAAACATGAAGTGAAGCTACCCAATGCCTCAAACCGTCGAGCGACCCGCTAGAGCTCAAAACGACTGGTTGGGTCGTTACATTCTGCCCTACTTAAACATACGTTCTTCCTCGAACGTGCCAAGAACTGTTCCGGAGTTGTCCAAAATCACTGTTTAATACCTCGTGCACCTTCCCGTAACACCACAATCCATGTGAGCACATTAGCTTGAGCCAGACTAAAGATCCTCCTTATAACCTTAGCTAACAACCAATAGGAACAAATTCCAACATCCAGAATTCTCCACGAGACCCGATTCTAACATACGAGCAAGCATCAATTACTACACACTGTACCGAAACATGATCATGCATCTTTACTGAAATAACACCATGCACCGCGTAATTCACATGCCCATAATAACATACTTTAATTAAGATATTATATTCTTTTAAACATTAACACTCGAAATCTTACATTTATCCCTATTATATGCTATATAAGTCTTTCAAAATATAAATTCATTAAATAACTTCTTATATGTTCATAATGTTCACACGTGGCTTTAATTAATATAGTATATTTGTCAAATAAAAAAATAGTAAAAATAAAAATGGATTAAACAAGATGATTGAAATTTGACCAATTTCGGACCTGATCTTGCTTATTAATAATATAGTCATACTTTGATTTCTCTCTAAAATATCTCTCAAATTATTCAAACTATATAACGCATGTTCATGATACACTTTTTTCTTCTTCTATTATTTTTTCCAATAAAGGACAAGCTTCCTTCTCCCAAAAATTAACCTATCAATACTAACTAATCAAATAAACTAATTAATAAGTCATATTCTTATCAAAGTTACTTATCCAATCACTTATTATATTTTTAAGTATAATACGTGGATGATTTCAATAATATAAGTTATATGTATGCCAAACACTTTAAAAAATATGTTACTTGACTGTCTAAACTTATTAATTTGATGAATAAGTTCAAATCTTAACAGTTAATCCTTTGATAACCACTAAATTTCGTATAAACTACACAAGTCTCATGTAGAACTTTCAACTATTTTAAAGCATGCTATATAATAATTGTAAATTTTAGATTCACTAAGTAATGCACATTGTTAATAAGATACATCATCATCAAATAAACTTTCATATTACTCTCAAATTTATAACTAATGCACAATATTGTTAATAAGGTTAAGATTAAATTTTAGGGATGCACGGAGAATCAAATTAGAGTAAATCTAAATAGGAAAAATGGACATCTAAGCCACAATGTTGAATTCAATTTTAGGGATGCACAAATTAAAGAACCCAATTAGGAGAGCGAATTAGGTACTAAAAAAAGAAGAAAAAATTACTAACCTAGCTCAATGTTGATGTCATAGCCAACCGTCGGGGTATCCCACTGTCATCGTTCGGAAGCTGCCCCCGTAAGAAGAAATCTTGGAATGAGAAGGATGGAGAGAAAGAGAGAGATGAAAAAGAAAAAAGAAATGGAGAAAGAGAGAGAGAGAGAGAGAGAGAGAGAGAGAGAGAGGGGGGGGGGATGGAAGAAAAGTAATATAGAGTGACACTTACCGGTTGGAATCACCGAAATTACGGGAATTGCCGAGAGAAGGAAGAAGAATATGTTAGAGAAGGGAGAGAAGGTTTTGGGGGAATGAAAAATGTGAACAAAATTGGGTTTGGGGGGAAATAATAAAAGACTTTGTGACTGATTCAATCGGTATCTGGTCAAACAGAGAAATTTGACTTTTAGTCCGACCAATTCAGTTAGAAAGTTGTTTCGCGGAATTTTCCGCAAAAAAATTCCAACCGAAATGGTCAGTAACTTAAAATTAAAAAAAGAAAATTCTTTTTCCAAATTTCCGACAAAATTCTACGGAAACTTCCGACGATTATTTTCAGTCAGAAATTTCGATCGAAATCCAGTCGTTTTCTAGTATTGATATGCTATGTTGTGGAGATCACAATTAAGTCCAAGTATCATGCAAAACACATACAAGTTCAAGTGGTCGTCCTAGCATGGATAAGTTCCAAGTGGCTGCACTGAATATGAGTAGACCCTAAATGGCAGTGCTAAGCATGACTAGGTTCCATGTAAACATGCATAGCACGACTAGGTTCCAAGTTCTCTGCAGAGCACAGGTACGTTCCAAGTAGCCATGTAGAACACAGGTAGCTTACGAGTGGTCGTGTAGAACACGAATAGGTTTCAAGTGCCTCGTAAAGTGCAAGTAGATTCCTTACGCCGTATAAAACACGGGTAGGTTCTAAGTAGCTATGTAGAGCACATGGACATTCCAAATGACCATGTAGAGCACGAGTAGGTTCCAAATGGCCATGCAGATCACAGTTAGTTTTCAAGTGGTAGTGGAATGCGCGGCTATGTTCCAAGTGTCTTGTAGAGCACGAGTGAGTTTCAAGTGGCAGTAGATAACACAGCTAGGTTCCAAGTGTCATGTAAAGCACGGGTAGATTCCAAGTGTCGTGATGTGGAGGTTCCAAGTACCGTGTAGAGCACAGGTAAGTTTAAAGTACCGTGTAGAGCACGGGGAGGTTCCAAATGGCAGTATCGAACACGGATAGGTTCCAAGACGTGATCTTGCAAAGCATGGGTAGGTTTTAAATAGTCGTGCTGAGCACATGTAGGTTCCTAGTACCATGTAGAGAATGGGTAGATTCGAGGAGGCCGTGCTGGGCGCAGGCAGGATTCGAGTGACCGTGATGAGTACGGGTAGGTTTCAAATGGCCATAGAGAGCATGAGTAATTTTTGAGTGGTCGTGCAGAGCACAACTAGGTTCTCCAAGTGCATTGTAGACCACGTGCAGGTTCCAATTGTGGTCGTGCAGAATACAAGTAGGTTTCAAATATCGTGCAGAATACGAGTGGATTTCAAGTGGCCGTGCATAGCACAAATAAATTCCATGTGACCGTATAGAGCATAAGAAGGTCATAAGTGGCGGTTAGACACGTGTAGATTCAATTGGTGGTGCAGTGCATTGTTGGTTTCAAGTGGCAACGTATAGCACGTATAGGTTCCAAGTGACCGTACAGAGCATGGGTAGTTTCCAAGTGGTCATGTAGAGCTGGAATAGGTTTCAAGTGATCGTACAGAGCACGGTAAGTTTCAAATACTTTGTAGAGCACGAATAGTTTCAAAATGATCGTACTGAGCAGGCGTAAGTTCTAAATAGCCATGTTGAACACGGGTAGGTTTCTAGTGACCGTATAGAGCGCATAGATTTTAAGTGGCAGCGCGGAGTAAAGATAAGTTCTAAGTGATCATCCAGAGCATAGGTAAGTTCCAAGTAATCGTGTAGAGTACGGATAAGTTCCAAGTATCGTGCAGAGCACAGGTAAATTTTAGTGTAGAACACAATAGGTTTTAAGTGATTGTGCGGAGCACATGTATATTCAAGTGGTAGGACAGAGCATCGGTAAGTTCCAAGTGCCTTATAAAAGAACAAATACACCGACGAAAATTAAATAGCTCTTCATTTATTAACGAACACAAATATAAAACTTTTAAATTTTAGAAACCTAGCTAAATCTTTTATTTAAAGTTTTGTTTGAGCACGCATTAAGGTTGAGTATCGAGCTTAGATAATAATAATAATAATAATAATAATAATAATAATAATAATAATAATAATAATAATAATAATCTGCAATTATCAACAATATTAGAATCAGTTTTGCTCGTATATTTTTATCAAGTTGATATATCTGTCTATTAATAATTTCAAAGGGAACAGCTGATCAATATCCGCAGATTTTAGTCACTCAAAGTACTATCTTATCTACCTTCACTCCCCAACTCAGTTTTTGTTAATTATTTTTTACAGCATTTAAGTAATATATATCAATTGTGTAGAAAATACTTATGCTATTAGCAGACTTTAATTGGTTATATCAAGAAAATCATTTTACTTACAGATTTCCAATCTCATATTTGTTAGGAATTACTACCTATTGTTGCAAGTTGTTATTAACTTAATCTAGTAATAATTAAATATTATCCATATATAGAATTTAAACTGTTTGCCCCAAAAATTGGAAACAAATCAATTGAATTTTGAGCGTGGGAAACGATAAGTAAGTGACGAACTCGATTGAAGACAGATATATGATAAGATCGAGAGGATACAATATTTGAGAAAGATTGTGATTGCAAGACTAGGTAGATCAATATATTGCCTTTTTGTTTCTTGTTTACAGCCCTTTTTCTCTCTTTTTTCGTAACCCCTCAACCAGTGCCTCAACATACATATATATAGGAAAAAATCTATCCCCCCCCCCTTTTTCTTTCCCTGGTTGCCCACGTGGTGTCCCTTTCAATCATGATAGTGTCCTTGTGTAGTGGGTGAAACCCACACACGTTTGGTAAAAGTCTTGCAAAGTCCGTGAAAGTACTGCAGGTTAGGTGAGGGGTCTGCACGCAAGGTTTGGTCAGGACAGTGTCATTGACTTTTGAAGGCAGGCCGGTGCAACGGGCATATCGGTCATCACGAGGTGGGGTTCGAAGTGAACCATCGATCATCATATCGGATCTGGCCCCAGCTCCGGTTCCGAGCTTGACATCGGATATCGGTCTGAGCGTCGGTCGAATGGTCCGACATCGATGTTGGATGTCGGTTCGAATGTCGATCCTCCATTCGATATGGTTCCGAGCATGAACATGGGACGCCGATCTTGACTTCGAGATTCAACCTCGATCTATTCCTTCATAAGAAAGTTGATTTCGTCATACACATAAACTCTTCTTTTTAATATTTAAACTTCATACTCCTAAGGAAATCAACCAATCTAATACTACTAATTGTTTAAATGAAATGAATTATTTCCTTTTTGGAAAAAAACAAGCAACATGACTCAGAGACAAGTATGGATAAGGAGAAGCCGAAACATGTAAGTAAGTAATTTTATTTCCACACGTTTTTATGAGTTCAAAAATTGTCGGTGAATTTGGACTAGTCTTCGAACCTCAACCTTCTAATAGTATCTCGATTTTCAAGTCAAAATTTCTAGCACACCAAAACATGTGTCTTATCCTCCTAGCAAAACAGTTAGCTCAAATTATTTGTCATTTCAAAAGTTCAAGCGTAAATTAATTATTTTTTATTTTATCTTTAATATTAATTATTTTTAAAAACTATAAATACCTTAATTATAAGTAAATATTAAATGAAAAAAAATTATATTTTAAAACATAAATAAGGATAAAATAATCAAAAATATTTTCTATTTAATAAAGAGAAACACGACAGATAATTTGAGACGGAGGGAATATTATTTTTGTACCACAATCATTAGCTTTACACCTTTATATTTTTTGAAAATTGTGAACCACCATATTGTGTAAATTTTCCTAAAATTCAGTCACAAAAGGAACAATGTACCAAGGTTCCTCCCAAACTTTTATAACGATATTCACAATACCAAAGGCTGACCATGTAACAATGCCAATATTTCAGCTTCTGTGTGTTGGTTTTGTTCTCCAAGAAATTTAGCATATGCATTATGAAAGAATTCACAACCTTGAGAAAAGGTGTCTTCATACATTATCCTTTCTTATATTTACCCTTTTTTGGTCATCGTATATACGTGATTGTTTATCCAATGAACCAAATAAATTTCTCCTTCAGCAAAAAAAAAACGCGAAAATTTAAGGAATTGTAGGAGAAAATACAGTAGCCAACCCTTGATCTACTTTTATATGGAGCTTGTTATATGTCATCAATGTCTTGTGATCTGATTTATAAGTTCCTTTACCTCTGGCAAGTACCTCGCCGTCTACATCTATAATCCCTTCTCTGGATGGATCATCTAACCGTGAACCCGGCTCCAGAACAAAAGCTTTAACCTGTTGTGGTTTTACAACAATCAGATGCCTTATTTTACATTCAGATCAATGCATATGCAAATTTAAGGTTTAGGAACATCCAACAAAGATGAACAAATTAATACTGATATTCTCTATGTCGAGCGGACGCTCCAAAATGCTGCACACCTGTGTCAGATCCTTCAAAAATGCACTATTTTGAAGGATCTGACACGCACCTGGCGACACTTTTGGAGAGTCCGAGCAACACAGAATATTCTTTATAAGTAATAAGAAATGTAGTAGTTAAAAAGAGTATGCGTAAAGAGATGAGAGTTTGCACGATGGAGCTAACTTATAAGGAAAAAGAAAGTGCACAAAGCACCCCGCGGTCAGGCAGGGTTCAGGGAAGGGCGTGATGGAGCTAACTTAAAGGTTAAAAAACTCTACCTTGAAATACAAGACATATGGTGATCCGACATGGCCGCCTTTGTTTAAAAAGAGTATGCTTAAAGAGATGAGAGTTTGCATGATGGAGCTAACTTGTAAGGAGAAAAAAAAAGGTGCACAAAGCATCCCGCGGTCAGGCAGGGTTCAGGCAAGGGCGTGATGGAGCTAACTTAAAGGTTAAAAAACTCTACCTTGAAATACAAGACATATGGTGATCTGACATGGCCACCTTTGTTTAACTCGGTCATCAACATTAGCAATGTTAGTTTTGGGCAGTCCTTTATCACAACCAAGTCCAAGTAACCATCTGAAAACTGCAAATGAGCCCAAGAGAAGGAATTAAGATATTTTTTTCCAAAAGTAAGAGATTCCCTGCAGAGGCCATTCTATCGGGTATAGTCTTAAAAGCTGCGCAAATGAAAACAGTAAATTCCACAGAGGTAATGATCAAGTTACATGGAAACAAACAAAAGCGAACCTTGGCATCAGGTGCTGCAAGAGCATCTTCACCTCCCCAAGGTACATTATGAAGCCAGATTGATACAAAAGGCCCTTCAATCTTACGGTTGAAATCCTTCATGTGAAAAGTGGGACCACAATATCCCTTGTGCTGAACTAAATTCGATTTTACATCATCAATAGTTTCAACTTCCATGTCAGTTGGTTCTCCAAAAGTTTCATAACCTGGTGCAGCCACAAATTTTATACAACCATTGTACCTCCTAAGGCGGAATATCCGTTGTATTGCCTGGACCAATAGTATCAGACCAGAAATTAAGGAGCATAATGATGATGGCTTAAAGGCAATAACTCAACTAGCTTCTATTGTTTAGAACCACTAATCATGCTGGGAACTGAAGATGCATAATAGTTTTTGGAGGAAAGAACCGTGGATCGCTAGGGTGTCCAGGAGAATTGTTTATGTACATTATAAACAAGACAGAGCTGATCTTTTCTGAATTTGAGATATTCTATTGGTGAGACCACGCCTTCCAAAGAAAAAGAAGGCGGAGGGGGAGAGAGAGAGAGAGAGGGAACAACGAATATCTCGCAAGCAAGACTGACGAAATCCAATTTTGACATATCTAAACATAAAATTTAATCACATAACTCAAAGAAAACAGATCAGAAAACGTACATAATAATCTATTCGAGCACTACCCATCCATCTATACTTTTCAGACTCGATATCAATATCAGCTATAAGACCTGGAATTCAAGAAATCTCCAGTCAACATCAAATATCAACTATACGTTAAGACCTGAAAAACAAGACGAGTCAGATAAAGTTTAAATGTCTATACTAATTCGTCAAGTACTTAAATAGTGGACCATGTGAAAACACAAATTATTGTCAGTGAAACTACAGGAATAAATGAAAGATTTAATACCCCAGGCGAGCATCAACACACTGAAAAACCTGTTCTGCCCCTGTGAAACAGTAGCTACATCTAGTGATTGCTTGTGCCCTGCAAGAAACCAAGCAAGCAAAGAAAGCTTCTTACCCTTATTGAGTAAGAGTAACTAGAACTTCATCATGCAGAAAGCACAATAAGCACAATCTTTTTTATCAAAAGCCTAGTATTCTCCACCTCTAATAATAGCAAGTGTTGCATTGGATGCATTACAAGATTGACCAACGGCATCTAGAAGAGACTTCGCCATGCCGTTTCCAGTGCCTGTATTAACATACATTACACACAATTATAACAATAGTGAAAGGGTTTCTACATACCAAGCTTTTCCTTAAAGTTTCTAACTAACAACCATGCACATCACTGTAAAACTTCAACCAACAGACGATCCTATAGTCTTTAGATAAAGAGATGGTTGGGTTCACAAGTTAGAAGCCAAATATCTTCATACCATTAAAACTAGTTTACCAAGATTAGACATACTGTGTTGCAGAACTTAAGACAAGTTACCTTGGTCGGTTCCTTTTGTTAAGAAATATATACCTTGCTTAAACAAGAGTTTTGTTCTAAATATTGGTGTCCGCACATTCAGGGCATCTAATTATATGTAATACAGATTATTGTCTGTATTAATTATGATTGCAGATTTTAAATTCTGCTATGTATACTTTTGAAGACCATCACTAAGCACATTAGAAAACTCTATATATCAAATTGCAGTATCTTTTCAAATGTGGTTTCCAAAGTATTAGCAGCTCATGACAAGTAAAGAAACTAGGCCTGATGCCAAAGCGAAAAATGTCAAATTCCAGTGATAAAGGTTATACAAACGCAGGGGGACCACCAGTTGCCCATAGAGCCTACAATGTCTAGGCAATTATACTCCTTATTCTGTTGATGAAAATCCCATTTCATTTCCCTAATTAAGGAGGACGGTAGTCATGCGATATTAGGGGACAAATCTGATAATCCAGCTAATGTTACCAAACAATAGCAGTCATGGTGTGATTGAGATAAGACCTAGGTTTCTCACCAGTCGCCACATAAGCTAAAACAATGAAATAAAAGGTTAAAGCTTAAAGTAGATCCATTCTTAGCCTCTTTGTATAATTTTTTAGTTGGCACTACCATTTCTTGCTGGGACAAGTTGCATAGAATCTTAGTTATCCTTAAATTTCCTTGAGGTGGAATGACTGTTTAGTTGACACTAGCGGTTTTTTTGCTGGAAAAATTTGCCTAGTATCTGACTTATCCTTAAATGTCCTTAAGGCATCCTATTTTTTTTGTAACCATGGTGTTCGGGCCAGCTTTGCGCGCACCTCGACTAATTCCACGAGGTACATGCCACCTCCCACCAGCACAGGTACCGGATAACTCTGTCCAGTAAGACTTGGGTAGATGAGAAAAAATCACTTGCCTAACCTGAAACCCCATGGTTCTCAACCCACTTCATTGACAACTAGGTCACACCCTTGGGTAAGGTGCACCCTATTTTCATGTATGTTTCTTTCATCAGTTTGTTTGTCAGGGCCCCCTTCCTTCCCCGAGAGTTCTCTTACTCAGAGTCAGTAAATTGGTCTCTCACATGGTGACAGACAGGATTTACTCACTTTTTTGGTCATATTTAATTTATCACAATTTACAAGTGCATCCTCATACATATAAACTTAGCAGAAAGGAGACAAAATATAAAAGTTGATGATATGTGACGTGTTACTGAATGTCTATCCTACATCTAAAGGTAATAACAATGCGCGTCAGAACCTCATACTTTTTACTACTAGTCTGAAAATTATACTTGAGAAATAATCTAGTAATTTAGCAATTATCAGTATAAACATGTAAACAAAATGCTTATATGACACATACCAATACATACATATCAAGCTTCACCTACAAAGCTGATCGAAATATACAAAAACAAGCTTAGTGCTTATCAAAAGGAAAAGAATAATAAAGAGGAGACAAACCTGCAGGTATTACTCCAAGAGGCATCTTTATTGCAGAGTCCCAATCCTCCCTTTCAAGCAGTCCATTAACTACCTACTAAAAATTGAAAAAGAAGAACAAGAAAGTGACCATGAGGATCACGAGTATGTTTATGATACATCAACTCAGAAGATAAAAGCTAAAAAACTACGAAAACAGCGTCACTGAGCAGACGCCTCCTACAATGCAGGATTGAGTGAGTTCAGATTGTAACTGTTTCAATCATTTGAACTCACGCCATAAAATGTCGATTTGGAGCAAACTTGAAGTTGTTCCAAGTCACATCTCTCAGATATTTCAGTGAAAAGAAGCTTGAGCAATTCATGCTCCTTCATGATTCACCCTTAACTAGTTATATTTCCATTTTGTGCATCCCCAGTTTTACTATGCATATAAAACACAAAAACCACATAGCCGTATACATGTGTCCTAAAATTGATCTTTTGATTGTTTTTCGCTGTGAAAGTTATTTACTTAGATTCACCAATTCTTTTGTTAAGTTCCCTAGTAACTAGCTTCAGGATACTTGATACAGGAAGCAAAACTGAAAATCCTCTTGGCCTTTTCCTCTTTCATTTTGAACCTGTAAAAACCTTGCACATCCATTTGCTTAAATGTCCAGTAATATCCTTCTCTTAATTGATAACTTTAGAGGTTTCGAGCCCCGATTTTTATTTTATTTTTTTTATAACTTTTGAGCCCCGAATTTGAAATCTCAGTTAATCAATCAATGCCTTAAGAACTGTCGTGACTGAAAAGGATAAGTGTTACATGTATCCATGATACTTTCATCTTTGACATCTTTCACTGGGAATAGTACTTTAAATAAAGAATCTATCGAGATTTATAGCTAGAGAGGATAACTAGCCAACCCTCAAACAATTAAAGGCATTTCTTCGTCAAGTATATGATAAAAGAAGCTCTAGAGAATAATTTTCCAAGTATGATTATGCAAACACACACAACAATAGGCCTAACCAACCATTAAAAAAAATAATAAATAAAAATAGGAAGAACAAACCTACCTCAACCAAAATTCCATCCCCGCTAACACAAACAACTCCATCATATCTCAAAATATCCAATGATTTAGCAACTTCCTTTGCATGTAGCTGATATTTAGTTTCTAAGAAAAGTTAAGAGTTAAAATCGAGACTTAAAGACTGAAAGCCATATAACAAACAATAACTAGAAGCGGATAGCAAGAAGTTTCAACCCTGCTAACCTTGCACTGTGTAGTCAATATTTGCATCATCAAGTAGTGGCTTTACACTGTCAATGAAAATCTTTGATGCAGATTTCTTTCCTCCATAAGGATTCACAAATACAAAAAGTCTCTTCGGCCGACCTAAGGGAACCATGATAAGGAGAATAACATCAACAGTTATGCTTTTACTATTGTTGAAAGTTACAGAATTGATCAGAGGTGAATGTGGCCTATCGGCTACCGGTTCTTCTGAACTCATAACTTTTGATACAAAGTGTGTGTGTATAAACCTATTAAAATCTCAACAAATATTATATTTGAACCCATAATTTTAACAGTACAATGTTGAAATCTTAAAATTTGAGTCCATTAAATTTAAATCCTGAATCCGCCACTGAAATTTATCACTTTAAACTAGAACCACAGCGAAGCATGCTTGAAATGCTTCATTCTGTGAGAGAAAGCAACTTAGCTAAAAAGATCACCCTATGTCCAAGAACAAAGCAATAATGGAGAAACAACTTTTCGACATTTTCAGTCTCGCGATGAACCTTTTGTGTAAGTCAACTTAACCTGATGCTGTAAAAAATGCACATAACTTAAACTCTTACTATAAAGAGTTACATATTGATGTTGATCACCTTAAAATAAGGGCGTAAAAATTAGTCGAGGTGCGCATAAGCTGGCTGCTAGGCACAATTATCAACAAAAAAAAAAGGCGTAAAAAGTTTTATACTAGCAACTGAAGTAAAATTCTAAAGTTTAACACTCTGTTTGGATCATTATTACCCATCATTTTATAATGTATTGTATTGTATTGTATCGTTTTAAGATACAACGTAAATAGATTGTAACGTTTGCCGTTGTTAAATAACATTTTTGCTGTTTGGTTTGACTGTATCGTACTATACTGTAACTGATAAGTTCACTAACATACCCTCAGTTGTTTTAAATATTAAAAAAATATCAAACAGTACTTGCTAAATAGCTAACTGATGAGAAAGATAGGCTTCGAAAAAAGTTTTTCTATTTTGTAAATTATGAACAAGATGAAGAGCGTCAGGCAGCCTGATATTTCATGTTTAATATCATGTACTTAACATACTAAAACAATAAATCTGCCAACATATGCACAAATTGGAGCCATAATATAAAGATAGTTTTTTTTTCCTTAAAATGGTATTCAACGAACAAGAATATTTATGTGCCAATTGCGAAGGCCTGCTAGTTTGACATATGGCTGAGCACAAAAATTTTAATAAATAAAACGTGATCAACATAAATTTTAATTATAGCATAAACAGTTCAGAGACAGGAACAACAAAAACAAATTTGTATATGAAAGTAGAAATATAATGTGAGCCCTAAATAGAGAAAAATAACTTGAGAACTAACATGTGATAGATATTTGCAAGTCACTGACGGTATTTTAGTCGCTTCCAAGGTTAAGAACGGACCACAACTTGGAGTGACAACAATGGATATATATTTGTGTGAAGTATAAAACAGGATAAAGGACAAAATAGAATTATGGAGTAATAAGTAAGGACACAATTGGAAAGAAAAATATGAAAGAATCCCACCACACCGATTTGGTAGTTTAAAAAAATGAGGCTTTTCATTGTTCCAAACAATGGATTTAATAATACAATCAATTTTAAATAAACAATCAAAACAAACGATATTTTGAGATAACAATACAATATATACAATGGGTAACAACCATCCAAACAAGCTGTAAAGAACTACAAAGAAAACCAGAATCGCTTGTAGCTAATAGAATCTTAGCACGGATTTTTCTGTTTAGCTACATAATTTGTGCGTCGCTAACTCCTGT
This sequence comes from Nicotiana obtusifolia, assembly GCA_002018475.1. Classification (NCBI taxonomy): domain Eukaryota; kingdom Viridiplantae; phylum Streptophyta; class Magnoliopsida; order Solanales; family Solanaceae; genus Nicotiana; species Nicotiana obtusifolia. Next base: position 18,167 of record MCJB01043709.1, on the reverse strand, counting down.
TTTTTAGTAATATTCTATTTCTCGTGCCATATTAACTTGCAGAGATACTCAACACTAAAACACAAGACGATCATCATAAATATTCTATAAACCTTCAAAAAAGACTTACCAAGTGAATCAATGAACTCCTGAAGTTTTTGACTCCAAAGCCGAAGAGAATCCTCAGTTAACGGCTCAAACGTAAAACTTCTCCTCCTCACCGTAACTACCGTGTTTCCGCCGCAGAAAATTCCACCTCCGCTCTCCTTAACAGCTCTTATTCTAATCTTAGAACCTTTAATTAAAAACCCGAGAACCTCTTTCTTAATCGACAAGCAATTTTCCTGCCATCGGAGTTTCCCTTCCTCCGTTAAAGTTACCGGAGTCACAACTCCGTTAATCCGAACCCGGTCCGATAGAACCAGAGAAGAACCGGCCTGATTGTGACCCATATTTTGCCGTGGATTAGTCTCCGTCTCTGTTGGTGAAGCATTATATATGATGGATAGGGACTGGTTTCGTGTGAAACAAGAGACGGCTTTAGACGAAGCTTCTCTCGTATTGCACGGTTTTTGTACGCTTTGTACGGTGACTGCTATAGTATGTTTTTTCTCCTGAAGGTCCATTAGTGGGACCAGCTCATTTTACCGATCTCAAAATAATAATCGAAAAAATAATTTTATATATATATATATACAAAAAATTATACATATTTTATAAATTTCGGACTAAAACCTGGGATTTCAAATATAAAATTGAAACTCTGGTAAAAAAAACAAAAAAATATTTTTCACTTTACCACAAACCTAATCACAAGTCACACCTCATAATTTCTTATCAATATATATTATTATATGCAGGTCATTCCTAACATTTATTGCTGAGCCTGCTCTTGTTGACTTGAATAAATATTTTATTCCTTTGTTTAATTTTACTAATATTAGTTTGTGCCATGTACATCAATATTAAAGTAAGCTAATTATAGCAAATTGTGTATTTTAAATCTTATTATTGTTTCAATTAAATTACAATTGGCATTTGCTTCTCTAAGCAATGTACTCAAAATAAAAAGTTATAAAATTAAAGAAAATGAATTATGGGGTCAGTGTTTAAGATTTTAATGACATAAATATATGATATCATACATTTTATGATACAAATAACTTGAACAATATGATTTAAAACAAATAACAATACATAATAATTAAATGAAAAAGATATGTAATAGTGTCTTAAATTATCTATTCTTTAAGTCTGTTGTTAGGTTTCTTGACATGTTAGTAATGTTAAAGCTTAAAATCTTGTAAATTCCATAAAATATTCAACCCAAATAAGTAATGTAACATAATTTTTATTTAATTCTTAAGTTTACTCACTTTAACTCATCCAATTCAGACAAAAAGATAGGGCTAATATAATATATAGTATGTAATAACGTATCAAATTATCTACTCTTAAATATATAAGTATAATTAAATAGTAACATCAAACAATTCCATTATCCATTCTTCAATTTATAAGTCATTGAACTCACATGTACATCCACTTGTAACATACTCCAAAAATATATAAGGAGCTTGAATCTCAGTTTTGGGATGATTTGCTAAAATATGAATAAGGGAAACTACCAGCTATGTCCATTTATCAGTAGCTTATTACAAAAATTGATTAATTCATAAAATATTATTAATATTAGCTAAATATTATTAATATTAGCTAACTAGTAGCCAAAAAAGGTAAAAATTTTGTTTTCTTTTGAGTGGGTGTTATTAGAATAGATTGAGTACATCTTAAGAAGCCTGAATCTCAGTTTTGGAATGATTTGGTGGAGTTTTGAGGTGGATTGAATTAATAATTCGAAGTAGAAGATGAACATGAAAAAAAATTGATACATGTATCATACTATGTATTATTTATGTATCACATATGTATCATATTTATAGCAAATATATATATATATATATATATATATATATATATATATATATATATATATATATATATATATATATGTATATATGTGAGATAAATGCGTGATACATGTGTCGCAGAAGAAATTTTTGAACTCGATTTTAACTATGAATTTTGATACCAAATCAGTCCAAATCACCTCCAATCTTCCTCAATTTTTGTATATTGACTCATCTATATGTGTTCAATGAATTTCAACTACACTCATAGAAAAATATCATTTTTTGCTTTCTGTCTTATATCTAATGTTGCTTAACACGCTTAAAAATATAGAAGTAGATCTTGTGATTCTTGGAGAGAAAGAAATCTTATTTATTTGGGTTTTAAAATTTTTTTTATGTGTTTGATTAGTTTTGATAAGTCTATGATTAATGACCAGAAATTGATAAATTTAAGACTTATTTAGGACATTTTTGTAAGATTCCATAACTTTATTCCATAGCTAAACTAATTTGAGTGACCTACAATCCAACACCTACATTGCACCCGCGTATTCTTGTTTTTTAGTTTATAGCAGTATAGCGCAATATTTTTCGAAATAATAACACAATTTGCCAGTTGGGCAATATTTAACCAAATTGGACCCATATTTTTAAATGCTACTAAAACTGGCCCACATTGTATATAATATGTAAGAATTATTTCACCCTTTAAACGAGATTTTTACACAAATAGCTATTTATATTTATTGTTTATTTTTTCTACTCATATACATAATTTATACATTGATAATTCATAATTATATACATATAATACATAAATTATGCATGTATTATATTTTTATCGACTATTTTTAATTTAAACAATTTGATAGGCAGCTATTTGGGTCAATTTTTCTTAAACCGATCCTACCACCATAGTTGCTAACAAGAAAAAATGACATCTTCACCCCCCCCCC
>MCJB01043709.1:0-13946 GCA_002018475.1 Nicotiana obtusifolia | reverse complement strand
CCCCTGCTCCCCAATCCAAACCCCGTAGCCGTCTTGCACCTCCTATTTTGTTATACCGATAATAGTTTATTACAATTTACCGACACTGACTATTGCCACAATATTGATTATCCTACTATTAGTTGAAATGATGATGAGAAATTTGATTTTGATGAAACTCAACCGGATAATGATGCACTCACTAGTCATACTCCTGATGTTGACCCAACTAGTAATAACACTGCTAATCCTAATGATGACCCAACTAATACTCCCGTTATTGCCTACTTTTTCTAGAGAACCTACCAAACAGACGAAAACATCTATTGTTTGGCCATTTTTTACTCAACTAGTTGAAAAAACTAAGGCTAAGTGTAAAACTTGTGGTCTAGAGATAGCTTTTAAATATGTATCAAAGCGGTCGGGCACGGGAAGTTTGGCTAGACACATAGCTAAACACCCTAATGATAACGCCAAATATCTTCGTATGAAAGCTCTGGCCGAGGAAAAAAGTGTACCTAGTCCTGGTCAGATTGACCCTAGTGGTACTGGTTCAAATTAATTTCAACCGGGAGTTAACACTGTTACCGGTGGTATTTTATATTATGATCCAAGAAAAGATCGGGAAGAATTGGCAAAATTGATAACTGTTATGTGCGTACCCTATAGTTTTCCTTCTGACCTTGCGTTTGTGCATTACATAAGAAAAATTTACAATCCTGCTTATAAAGGTTTTCCTCGCATAACTGTAAAGAGCGATATTTATAAATATAAGCATGCATATGAACAATATTTGAGCTACTTATTTACTCATATAAAATTGTCGAGTTGCTAGTACAACTGATATTTGTGGTAGAAGTAACAACAATTGTGATCACCTTACTGTTACATGTCATTGGATTGATGAGGATTGGATAATGCAAAAGCGCATAATTGATTATAGAATAATTGTTTTTCGGCATACAGGCAGTTTATTGCTAGCACAGTTACAGATTTTTACAGATATTTTTGCATTAGTGATAAAATAATGTCGATTTTAATGGATAATACTACTAATAACACAAATGCTATAGACTTGATTACCAGTTACCACTACGTTGAATCCTGCATTTAGTAACATTTTTCATGTTAGATGTATTTGTCATATTTACTATTTAATTGTGGGTGATGACATGAGAATTTCGATATCCAAATTGAAAAGGTTAAAATGGCTCTTAACTGATTTTTTTCATTCTAACCATAGAAGTAGACTTAAAGAATATTTTAGAAGATATGATGATAGTGGCCTAAGAGAAAGAACGGTTCCTAAACCTTGTCCAACTAGATGGAATTAAATGTATTAAAGTTTGGTTGTTGCATATTACCATAGAAACCCCATAAGTTCAACGTTTAATGCACATGTAAGTGATGATGATGATTACCTTACGAACGAGGATTAGGCTAATGTTAAAATGCTAGTTGATTTTTTAGAAAAAATTCATATTGCTACAAAAGAATTTCGGGGACAATATTATCCTACTATTTCTAACTGATTGGTTTATATTGCAGAACTTGCAAATTGTTTGCTCATTTTTCACAGAGTGGAGAAATTTATCAACTTGCTATTGATTCTATGAGAAGAAACTTTAAAAAATATTTTTTTTCTATTATCGCTATTTATAGTATTGCTAATTTGTTAAATCCTTGTATGAAATTAGGAGGTTTCAATTTTGGTATGAAACTGTTTATGAGGGTTTAGCACTTGAAAATAATGAGGAGCCACCAACAGAACTTTCTCCGAACCTTGAAGAATTTATGAAGTTTGTAAGAGATAGCTATGAAATCAATTGCAAGTTTTTAAAATATATTACATATTATATTTACAAGTTATTTTTCATCACAATAACTTGCAAATTAAGAGTTTAAATTTGAATTCAAAAACTAATATGTAACTTGTATTTTTGGCATATTTTGATTAGCTCCTTTTTCTTCTCAATGGTGGTATTAGCACCTTGTTGTGCTCATTCCATAAAGGGATGAAGACTAAGAAAGATGTTATCATATTTTTTATTGCTACAATAAAATTACAAGGCATTGCTTTGAATGTTTTTTACAATATTTTTATCTCTAAATTTCAATTTAAAAATAAGTATGTAACTTGTATGCTATTTGCAAGTCAAACGGTCCCAACAGCTATTTTTGAAAATTTACCGTTGGACCAACGACTATAATCTGAAAATATTGAAATTAGGAGTTAAAATATGAATTCAAAAATTAGGTTACAATTCTATAATAATATTACAAGGCATTATATTTTTTTAACATCCTTTTGTCTCTAAGTTGTATTTTATTTTTAAAAAATAATTTATAGTTGTTGGGTCCATTTAGCCTGTTCAGACAGCGGGCGCAACCCGTTTAGCTCGAGACCATGAGCTAGTTGGCCTGATCCCGAACTGGTTCTTACAAAAAGCATGTTCAATCCGAAATCGTTTGAACCATTTATTTAGGGACCGGTCCCGTGGCAGGACTGCAGTTCGCTAGACCGGCTCGTTTGGCCCGTTTTGCGACCCCGCCTGGCCCACTTGCCGGCCTTATTTGGACCTGTCTTGAGCTGATTGATAAATATTGTATAACTGGTGTTTATACAAATATTACATAACTATATGTAAGTTAACTCTCTCTCTATATATAAGTGCATATATTTGTGTATAATGCTATAAAATTATGAAAAAAAATTCATTAAATAAGAAACCTCCACGTAAGTTTGCCACTTTCTTCTCTTTTTCTTCTTTTTCTTCTTTTTGTAGTATACATTATTATATATTCCATATACAAGTTTATACAAAGTTATATATCATTATACGTCTATTGCACATATATACAGTTAAAACTAAATTTGAAAATTTGTCTTTTTCTTAATTTTTCCCTAACAATCTACGTATAAAATCTATTTCCTTGTTGATTTCTCTGTCAAATTACGAATTTGATGCAAAAATTTTCAATTTTTAAATTTTAATCTGTAATATTTTGAATTTGAAAAAAGAAGAAAAATTAGGATTTTCGTGTCGCATTGTGGTTGATTTGTGGTTAGACCGGCCATGCTGTATGGGACTGAGTGTTGGCCAGTCAAGAATTTTCATATCCAGAAGATGAAAGTAGCCAGAATGAGGATGTGGAGATGGATGTGCGGGCACACTAGGCTGGATAAGATTAGGAATGAAGATATTCGATAGAGGATGTGGCTCCCATGGACGACAAGACGCGGGAAGCGAGGCTTAGATGGTTTAGGCACGTGCGGAGAAGGAGCCTAGATGCCTTGGTTAGGAGGTGTGAATGGTTGCCTTTGACATGTACGAGGAGAGGTAGAGGGCAGCCTAAGAAGTATTGGGGCGAGGTGATCATGCAGGACATGGCGCGACTTCAAATTTTCGAGGACATGGCCTTGGATAGGGAGGTGTGGAGGTCGAGCATTAGGGTTGCGGGTTAGGGAGTAGTTGAGCGTTTTTTTCCTCGTTGTTCCGGCTAGTCTGATAGTATGTTGTCTAGGACTGACTGCTAGAGGTTTTTGTTCCATCACACTATTTTTATTTTTATTTTCAATTTTTATTATTACCATAATTATTATCCTTTCACTTATTTGTTGTCCCTTACGGTGTTGATATTATTTGTCTGGTTTCTGTTGTTGTTATATATCTTTTGTCTCTGAGCTGAAGGTCTTTCGGAAACAGCCTCTCTATCCCTCCGGAGTAGAGGTAAGGTCTGCGTACACTCTATCTTCTCCAGACCCCACCAGTGAAATTATTACGGAGTTATTGTTGTTGTATTGTGGCTGATTTGTATTTTTTATCAAAGGATTAAGATCAAAGCAAGTCTAAGAGCGTAAAAAAAGTGACTGTATGAAGAAGGAACAATAACAGTAGTTAATTGTCTGAAATTAGCTATTTTTTCATACCTTAACCTATTATTTTTGGACTATAAATTTGCAAAAATTGTGATTGGCCACTTGGTTGTAATGTATGTGTATTGTTTGTCCTTAAGTGCAATTGTCTCTTATTTTTTGAAAACATGTATACACCTGGTATATAATACTCCTATTATACAATATTTCACGTATATTTAAAAATTGGGTTTAACCTCCTACGAACTTCAACTCATGGAAAACATCACTAAATAGTTCAAAGCTTCACCGAATAGCTTCAAATTTAACCACAACTTTCAAATGACATTCCCAATAAACCCTAATCGTTAATTTCTCAATAATTTAGAACAAAGCACAAAACCATTTATGAGTTTTCAAGCTTTTAAAATGAAGTTTTTATATTTTTTTGCTTTAATTCTCCTAATGGTGTTTAAATATGTGATGATAAACATGAATATCACTCTCAAATAAATTCTTAGCACATAGGAGTATTTTTTTAATACCATGTTACTAGGTAAAAAGAAGTTTCAAATAATATGCAACATAGGCTAAATTATGTAAGAAAAAAATCATAAGCTAAATTTGGTTGGGGAAATACCCCACCTATACTTCCTCATAATTGTTTTTTCATGAATAATATATAATCTCTTGGCATCCCTGATTATTTTTTTTTAAAAAGATCATATTAAATATTATTAAAATATATACTTTTTACTTAGAGACAAAAATATATACTTTCATACCGTTAGCTGAACTTGTGATATGAACCTTCCTACTTTTTTTCTTGAACAATGATCGCACAAATCAATAAATAGCTATATTTGCATACTCTTGTGGTGAAATACACAAAACCCAAAAGAATAATTGAATATTTGACTTGATAAAATAAAAGCTTAATCTACAAAAATTGTTAATTTTTAAGACCACGACAATTATGTAAAAAACTTATTGCCCTTAAACGCACATGCAAATATATGCAGTCAATTAAGTAATAACGTCATAAGTAGGACGAAGACTTGAAATTAACCTTTAACTAAATTAAACTAATCTTAATGAATAAAAGATGTTCAATTGGTTTGTTGAGAAGTATTGCTACCAAAATTGCAAAACGAATTTAAGGAAGTAATTCACACACTTGAATAAATTTGGAGTTCAATGATATCAATTGTATTTTTCTTATTCATCCTCATAAATACATAATTGAAAAACTAGAATTTTATTAATATAACAATCAATTACGAAGATAACGGTGCACTCATTAAAAAAAGAATATAATACATTCGGTAACTTCACGAGAAATTTATTTGGTATATGAGACAATATTACAAGTCAGTAAAGACTTATCCAAATCCAAAACAAGCTTCAATACTTGTTAGAGTGGAGCGTAATATCGCAAATCACAAGGAATGTTCATATTACAACCGCAAACGCGAGGAAGTTTGTAGTTATCCTTAGATAAAAAGAATAAAAGGATGAATTTTGCACACTAAATAAACCTCCAGAATTGGGAAAGAATACAGGCCGAGTTATCCTTCTCATTTTTGTACCTGCACATCCAAAATCCTCTGCATGTCTAAACTTGAAATGTTAAAACAAATAGGCGATATGAATTTGATTCACTGATTTGCTAAGTTCTCCTCTCACATGAAATCATAATCATCATAACCATCATACGCGTTAATTACTGCATCGTCATCTGCCCGATCAACTTGCAACTGCTTCTTTTTCGCGCCTGTAAAAAGAAGAGACTGCTCAAATCTGTGCCACCCAGCGTTGTCAACGACAAAAAGCGTTAAAAAGCGCATAGGTCCATCAGGGCTTAAAGCGCAAAGCGCAATTAAAGTGTGGGCTTTAGTTAAAAAAGACGCAACAAAAGAAAAAAATAAAAGTATATTGTAATGTAAAAAAGTAACAAGTTTATTCATAATAATTTCCTTAAAAACTAATAATATCTTTTAGCCAATTATATTTATTGTTTTGTACCACACTATTCAAGATATAGAACTTATTGGCAATGAGGCGTGGGCCTTAGTGCCTTACATACACTAAAGCACAGTCTAAGTGAGGCAAAGCGCATACGCTGAGCTTTTTGAGATTCAGGGCTTAAGCGCGCCTCAAATGAGCCTTTAACAACACCGCTGCCACCGCAAATCAGTTTTACATTTCAAGCATATAAAAGTGGCTATAGCAATACCTGTTTTCTTCTTGCTCGTGTTCGCTTCTTTTTCTTCTTTAATCTTCTCGTTAGAAATTGCATTAACAGACTTGGAAACTTGTTAGCGTCTTGCCCATTCAATGCAGTCATGGACAGTCTCATAACATCCTTGAGCAATCCAATGTAATGGTAGCTTTTCTACATAAAGGAAAGCAAAATTCCTGAGTGTAGCCCCAACAATCAACAAATGGAACCACAGATATGACAAACTTAGCAAACCTCATATGGTCGCAACTTATGAGAAATAAGCTCAGCATATTCCAAGAAATTACTCTCAGATTTGGGAATGAAACTATCAAGGGTTTTATCATCACCACCTTTCTTAGCAAACAGTTCCGTTGTGGATCTATAATCAGCTTCTTCCACAAGCCTGTAAAGGAGAAATGAGATGAGGATTCGAGAGGGGTAACAAGTATACATGTCACACGGCTCATATGTTCTGCAATATCTTGTCCATAGAGAGGATGACCACGTGATTATCCCAACAATCAAATTCAGGACACAGAACAAAGTTTGTTCTGATTTCAACTGCTTTCACAGTCTGATATCAGGTACAGCAGATCTCAATTGCTTATTTCTGCTAAATATACCGCTAAGCTTTTCATCATACAAGGATGATAGACAGATTTACAGTTAAAAAATGTAGAATGTATTGCTTGAAAAATGGAAGCTCAGACTGCCAGCCACACATAACCACCCAATCGACATACTACTATTGTATTTAGGATAGCAGCAAAAGAAACATTATGCAACAGTAAGAATTCACAATGTATTCCACTTTAAATCTAATATGTTGCTGCAGAATGACAGTAATTTCTAGTGCTTAAAAGCGAAAATCGCAAAAAAGCGACGAGGTCCAAGGGACTTGAAGCGGGAAGCAGAGTAAAGCACACGTTTCTTTGAAGTGAAGCGCGCAATTTACGGATTATTAAAAAATATCATACATATATGAATTTAGTACAGTGAAGACCAAATTGAAATTTCTATAACTAGTTTCAGCATCCAATAAACGATAATGCCGATATTAATCCGACTCTCCAAAGTTGAGATTCAATGAATCGGTTGTTTCTCGTTGTGATCACTTAGAGCGTCATTATTTGAAAGCATACTTCTTTGAAGCACATTGCTTAACCCACGAAGGGATAACCTCTTGCTTTGCAATCACTTTAAGCGACCAAGCAATGCTTTTTAATAACACTGGTATAACCTATCGGCTAGATTATTGAGTTCTGTTTCTCACCTTAAATAGGAGGCATGAACTACAAAAATTAATAAAGACAATATATGCAAACTGCTTTTACCTTTGCTGACGTAGTTTTTCTGCTAATGGATCTAGAGGTACCTCCTCTCTATCAACTACTACTTCCTTGCCTTTTTCTTCCCTAGATTTTGCAGCAGGCTTGTTGGAGGCCTTCTCAACAGGCGGTTCTGATTTAGGCGCCTGACTGATTCAAAATATGTAAGTTCTTTTTTTTCTTTTGGTCAATTCATAATATGTAAGTCGATGACGCCAAGAAGTAGAATACATTCCATAAAGAGAGTAGCATCCAAGAGACATCACCACAATATGAGAACCACAGAATTGATGTGAAGCAGGACTACATCGCAAGTGATACTAGTGTGTACCCAGAACATAACACAATATTTTTAATGAACTTTCATCAAAAAAATAATTTAAAATAAAAAAAAAAAAAAAAAAGTGTTAACTGCATAGGACTTTAGTCCTACCATTACCCGGGGCATTTAGAGTTTGCCTTTGACCAGGCAACCCAGCTTTTTTTCCTTTGAAGTGGTATATATTATTGATATTAAGAACCCTATCACTAAGAAAGTGTTGTGATTACATCCAAAAGTTGGTAAAAAGGAGGGGGAAAAGCCTGGCTATCTATACAAAAGATTCTTCGATCTGTAACATAGTTTCACTATCATCCAGGCAACCCCAATTCTGACTTAACATAGTTTCACTATCATCCAGGCAACCCCAATTCTGACTTTGAAGAATTAGAACAGCTAGATTTTGAAGGAAAAGAAACGAGAACAACAACATTCTCCACCACACTAACCAATATTATGGTACATTAATCCTCTAGAACCTATGATGTTTTAGACTATTGGAGATAGGAAAATTCTTCTTTGACTCTACAAAGATGTCTGATACAAAAGATCTTTGCTTAAGAACCCTTCTCGTAAAGCTTCACTTAATTACTTGGAGGATCACTATATAAAATACACGGATATAAGCAATTTATTCAAAACACATGGCATGCACTTAGCCTCAATGCATATCAAGTGATACACAAGCAAATAAATCCAAAAGAGACCGCAAATTAGATTTCACTTCAGGTTTGCCTGCAAAACATGCCAAAAAATATGCACTCAATAGTCCCTTAAAAAAAGAGTCTTTTGCATCTATCTGTGAGAGGTTATAATAGAAATATCCATGCAGTGACACGAGGAACAGAAGCAAGATGTGTAAATGTCAGGAATTACACGAAAATCGAAAGAACACTTCCGAATTTTTTCAGAGACTTAGTGAACACCCTATTTCTAGGCAATTAATGCATAATTAGACACACATGGTTCAACAAATAATGAATACTGCAAGGATGTTCACAATATGGAAGCCAGAAATCAATAACTCATTAACCTTACCGGAGTAGTCTCATCTTCATCTTCCCAAGAATCCTTTATATCATTATCATCCGCATCTTCATCATCCCATTTACTCCTTGGTTGATCCTTTTTGAGAAGGTCTGGAATCTGTTCATCCTCTGAAATGGCGAATACTAGTTATTAATATCTACCGTACAACAATGTGTCTTGCAACTGTCAAAATTTGTCAAGAAAATTGAACATCGCAATTCTTCAATACAGAATAATATGTATAATAAATGCCTAATGTCCATCACCGACTTCCTTCAGTTTTTTAACCAAGTTGGCACTTGACACTGATTCTGTACTTCTTTGGGTGATAGCTGTTTGTACACAACTATGACACCAATAAATGCTTTAGCAATGAATCCAAGTGACGTGGCTTTAGTTCTTAATCACCCACAAGCATATAGTGAAAATTCTTAATAGAATAATTATGGCATTAGCAGGTTATTGGATGGCCTTTATTCTCATAAAATTCTTAATGCAGTAGCAATGGCATTATCAGGTCATTAGATGGTCTTCATTGCCATCTTATTTTTCCCCAAGATAAGATAACAATGAAACCCTGTAAATATGAAACATACACGATAAACTAGTCTCCACCCCCTCCCATAATTTGTATCAACGCCCCCTCCTAGTAAACATGGATCCTTATTGCATAATCACAACCCCGTTATCCGATCGATCAATCAACAAAGCCTCAATTCTAAACTAGTTGATATCTACTATACGAACACGCTATATCCTATCTGCTCTATTCAGGCCATGTCATTCCAATACTAAATAATTTGTCCTTTAAAAACACAAATTAGGAGTTTCCTAAGACTTAAAGTCCTCTAAATATTACATATAATCCTACAGAACCATATAAATGTCTCATCAAACAAGAAAAACTCCAAACAAGCACCTAACCTGATGTAGGTGTCAGAAAAAGCAAGTGTTCTCTATAGCCTCAAATTCTTCATCCCCGTTACATCGTATACTTAAGGTTGCACCATATTTCCACTTCATTAAATAAAATTTCCTTCTGTCCAAAAATTCTCTATCATCAATGGAAAAGGAAACGGGACATGATAAAAGTTGAAGTCTATCCAACACACTGCGAGTTAATCTATAGCCCAAAGAGAGGTACTGCTCCTTCCTAGTAGATAGTATTATTTCAACCTGTTGCACCACTCCTATCAACTAATATCAGGCCACAAATTAGTCCAAATAAGTCTATTAATAGGACCCATTAATAAGTCTATTTATATGACCCACCTATTGCAGGTGGGAGGTAGTAGGTGTACCATGAAATTATTCGAGGTGCGCGCAAGCTGGTCTCACAGCCATTATTTTTTGAAAAAGAAGGACCCATTTTTATCCTAGAATGCCAGCTAGCAATTCAATATTGTGTCATTCAGTGAATAAATACTTTTTTCAAATTTATATGGAAGACCGAGATAGCTTCATAAGACAGAAGTATCATTTTTAGCTTTTCAATTGCAACTCTTTTGTGCCATAAAAAATCATAGTAGTGCAGCCAGAAAAATGACAAAAAACCCGGTATTTAAGCAAGGAAGGGTGAAGGGTAGAGGGGTGGGCCCATACTACAACTTATATAAAGTAATATCTTAAAACATCAGCAGAAATTAACTTTATTTCACGGGAAAATTAATTAAGGGAGTGTTAAATAGAGAAATATCAACTTACCCCAATCCTCCATGTTTATTCAATAATCTTTGATAAACAAACTATATCAGATTGAATAGCTGCATTAGCAGATAAGAAGACTTCACTCAGTTTCAAAAAAAGACAAAACCAGCCAAAATTCAAAAAGCACAAATTAGCGCCTAACAGAAATTCAAGCAAATTATTGAATTTTAGCATTTAAACACCAAGCTGGATAATCCCACACAAATTGCCCGCAAATTATTGAATATTGGAATGAAATTGGCCCAAATAGAGTGAAAAGGATATAGAGAACTCATACTGGAAAATACTTACCCGTACATAATTATTAACTATTTGCAGTGCAACTTTTCCAAATAGAGTGAAAACAACATCGACAACTCATTCCCGTAAACTCTTACTCGTACCGGTGTTTTACACCAAACCATACAATTTAACCTTTGCAGTTAACAATTGAAGTGTGTGTATATATATATATATATATATATATATATGAAAAACACATGTATTGCATCTACTGCCATGATATAAACACTTAGTATAAACTAAACACCAAATGCGGATAAGTTTTTACTGCTAGTTTGGGGTTTCGAATTGAGGTGTTTTTTTGTTTGTAAAATCGAACTAACATATATATATATATAATGCCGAATTACTTAATTACACATAAAACATCAGCAATTAAGGGAAAAGCAAGCACCTGTTTGATATTGCGGCCAGAAAATAAGTGAGCGAAGAGGAAGATGTTGTTATAGATGAGTATCTAAAGAGCTTTGGTATCGGATTCCACACAGCGAGGAAGAAGGAAAGTAGAAGAACACAGAATCTGGTCCGGTTTAGGGTTAGTGTTCAACGGGCTTATAACCTTTTTTTATGGACCGGTTCTTATTTGACGAACCGGGTCGACTTATGAATGTGATTGATATTTACTTAACTAACAAAACGATACTCCACTAACTTCCCTCTATATAATCATTTCTCTTTTTAATTTTTGAAAATTAGATCCTAATTATAAAAAGTATATGTCTACATATTTTTTGAAAAAATGAATAAGATTTTCAAAATCTTTCATAAGGTAAATGTTTTAAGTTTATGAGGAGAAGAAACTTTATTTCTTTTTCTCTGAAAAGTTACAAATACTTGCTCTTATTAGTTATTTTTACATGAATATTTCTTGTTACACTTAATTTTTTTTTATTTCAATATCTATATTCACAAATTATTATTTAAATAATTTAAATTCGCATCGAATAAGTTAGAAAGAAGGATGGAGAGATTGGTGGTCTCTCTTAGTTATAATTTATAAGGAGTTCTTTTATTCTTAAGTTTGCTCATTTACCTTAACAAATAGGAGTACTATCTTTTATCTCCAATAAACTATTTTTTCAAGTTAATATGTCATCAGGCAAAGTAATTAGGTGGCTTATTAAAAAGGCTAGGCCTTACCTTACTAACCATAACGAGGAACAAACCCCTATCTAGAAAATATGCAATAAATACAATTTAGAAAGATCATTTTTTCAATGATCATTAATCATCATACTATGCGATGATATTACATACTTTATATGTCTTAATTTATGTTGCATTATTTGATTAGATATGAAATTTTAAAAAAATAAAGTTTTGTGGTCTATTATAAGTCTTAAACAATTTGTATGACCGCAAAACATCTGATTAGGCTAAAATGTGACATTTTTTTTAGAACAAATTAAAAAAAATGTCATATATAAGTTGAGATAGTAGAAAATATGATTGACACTAATGTAATGAAGTGAAGAAAAAGGGTAAATATTTATTGCTACTAGGTGTTTACATGATTATATCTAATTAAATTAACTTTAAAAATTATCAAATCAAAGTAAAAATGTTAATCACTTAACCATGATTAATAGCATGTTTGGCTAAGCTTATTTTTGGGCCAAAAGTATTATTTTCCAAAAATAGGGGTGTTTGTCAAGCTTTTGGAAGAAAAAAAATGCTTTTGAGAAGAAGCAGAAGCAGTTTTTGAGAAGCAGAAAAAAGTAACTTTTTTTCAAAAGCACTTTTCTAATAAGCACTTTTGAGAAAAATACACTTCAAAGCAGTTTTTAAAAGTTTGGCCAAATACTAAATTACTGCTCAAAAGTGTTTTTTAAATTAACTGGCCAAACACAAACTGCTTATCACCAAAAGCACTTTTTTAAAAAGTATTTTTGAGAAAAATACTTCTCAAAATAAGCTTATTTTAGAAAATTGACCAAACAGGCTATAAGTGTTAAAGATTTTATCTTAAAAACGTATGTGATCAGTGTAGGTAAGTTAAACTTAACGGTAAAGGTTCTGAGGCTTTTCTTATTAGAAAAACAAAATTATTCGCCGTTGCCGGGGATCGAACCCGGGTCACCCGCGTGACAGGCGGGAATACTTACCACTATACTACAACGACCTTGTTGTTCTGGACTGAACAGCTATTAATTATAAATACCATGTTCAAAATATTTCTTAAAATAATACCTGTCCAAAGACAAAGCTTACAGAAATTATAAACTAAAAGATTTCTAAGATTTTTAATTCTTTATTATCCAAAATTTTAATTTTTAAACTTTGTAATGGATTAGAAAAAGAATCTTTTTTTCCGCCAATTGATTAGAAAAACTTTCACCAACGATAATTTAAGTCATATTTAGCTTAGAGGATCTGTCATTAAGCACGTTTTTGTTTCTCTATTTTTTCTCAAACTTGTAATCGAGTTCCATTTTCCAAATAGTGCCAACCATGTTCCACTATAATTATAAATAAATAAAAACACAAATGAAAATCAAAGGTACATAATAAAATCAAGATTATCGTCAAAGGTCAGCACTTACATGCTCAATCATGGCATATTCTCAATTAACTACTCCCTGAGATTTAGGGATGACAGAGGTGCTAGGCGCGGCGAATGCAGGCTGGTTTGGCTTAACCACAAAAATTTTAACCCATCCCGCTTTTGCATAAGAATAACCCGTCTCGCCCTGCATTAAATTTAACCTGCCCTGCCCTGCCCCGCCTCGTCCCAACTGTTACGGAAGCCAAATGTATATAGTGTGAATAAGTCACAACTACTATACCAAAAATTATGACAGCCACCAAATAATAAATAGACAATAAAGCAACAATAAAAAGAACACCAGAATTTACGAGGTTCGGCCAATTTTGCCTACTTCCTCGGACACAACCAATATTTTATTCCACTCCAAAAATACAAGTGAAATAATACTAAAGAGAGAAGATACAAATGCCTTAAGAAGATATGAAGGCAAATGAGAGGTGTGTGTAAATCCTAAACATTAGGCCTCCTTTTATAGGAAAAAACCCAACTATTTTTCCAAAGCCCACCGATGTGGGACTTTGTCAAAACCAACAAATCTCTACCTTGGCAAAATTCCACATCTTCAATTTTCTTTCAATAACAAATTTTGGTTGTGTCTTCATCTTCGATCTTCAATGTTCAACAATGTTGATCAAATCCAAACAATGTTGAAATTTGATCGCAGTCACTACTTT
>MCJB01043698.1:35629-53996 GCA_002018475.1 Nicotiana obtusifolia | reverse complement strand
GGGTCGATGTTTAGTTTGTGTGTAGCGATCTCTTTTGGGATGCCCGACATATCTACATGGCTGAAAGAATTAGTTGTTAAGAATTGATTGAGTTTACCTGGTTCTCGAAACTTGCAGCCGATATAAGCCTTCTTGCTGTGGTCGTTGAGATCCAACTGAACGGGGTTAAGGTCTTCTATGGTCGAACCAGCAGCGCCGGCCGTATCTGGTTTCCTGATGACCTACACTGCTTCGTCTTGATCCGACCTCGACCCTGTTGATTGCAATGCCTCATTTTCTTTGTCTTTTGTTTGTTGGGTGGCCGCGCCGTCTAAGGCTATGCGGTAGCATTCTCGTGATGTGCGTTGTTCTCCTCGTATACTGAAGATGCCCTATGGAGTTGGGAATTTAATTACTTGGTATAAGTTGGAGGGCACGACTTTCATGGGATGTATCCATGGTTGTCCTACTATGGTATTGTACGCGCTGGCCTGGTCCATGATGTGGAATGTTGTCTCTAGAGTTACGCCTGCCGGTTAGAATGGGGAGTGTGATTTCTGCGGATGTCTGCTCAAGTGCATTGTTAAAACTAGTTAGCGTGATGCAGCGCGACATTATCTTATCTTCGAGTCTCATTTGGGTAAGCACTCGGGTATGGATGATGCACGTGCCGCTCTCGTCATCTATCATAATGCGTTTAACATTGGTATCCAAAATACGTGAAGTAATAACGAGGGCGTCATTATGAGTAAAGGTCAAACCGTCGGCATCTGACTTATCGAAGATGATACTTTCTTCGAGTTTGTCATATCGCTCGTGGGTGATAGATATCTTGAGTTTGTGGGTAGTGCTGAACTTCACGCTGTTGATAGAAGCGTCATCGCTGCTTTCAATGATCATGTTGTGGTACGAGCTGGTAAGGGTGGTTTTGGCGGTCCTTGGTGGTTGCGTACCCTGGCAAAGTTGGTCTTCCCCTGTCGCTTAGTAACTCTTTGAGGTGGCCTTGCCGCAACATATTTACGACTTCTTGCCTTAGGGCAATGAACTCCTCAGTTTTGTGTCCTCGTTCCTGGAGGAATTCACAGAGGGCGTCAGACTTTATGGTGTTTGGGTCCAATCTCATCTTTGACGGCCATTTCACTTTCGATCCGAGCTTTTCTAGAGCGTAGACTATCTCTATAGGTGACACACAAAAATTGTGAGCAGATAATAGGGAGGCAAAGCTCGGTTGCTCTGATAAGTTCCCGTACTTGGTCTGGATGAACCTTCTTTGTAGCGGGGGAAGGGCGCAACGGCCGCCCTGATGTATGGTTGATGTCATTCCCTGTTAGGTCGTTGAATTGGGTGATCTCTTCTGGCTTTATCTCTTCGATCTCTTCTTGATTTGGCTTGTTCCCGAGGATAGTGGTGAGTTGGTCCGTTGAGGTCGTCCTCATCTGCACGGACCTTACAATAAGCATTGTGGATTTCATCCCAAGTGGTTCGGGGATACTTCATCAACCGACTCAATAGTTTTCTGGTTGCTCTTGAACCATCTCTATTCAGCCCATTCTGAAAGGCTGCGACCGCCATCCCTTCAGATACGTTTGGCAGAGTCATCCTCACTCGGTTGAACCGGGCGAGGAAGTCCCTTAGTCCATCTCAAAGGGAATGTTTAATAGCAAATATGTTGTTCACT
Source organism: Nicotiana obtusifolia (assembly GCA_002018475.1). Lineage (NCBI taxonomy): Eukaryota > Viridiplantae > Streptophyta > Magnoliopsida > Solanales > Solanaceae > Nicotiana > Nicotiana obtusifolia. The sequence continues at coordinate 52,339 of MCJB01043698.1, read as the reverse complement.
CTTGCCTTGGCCTTCTTGGCTCCGGCATGGGCCATTAGGAACTTGTCGACCATTTCCTCAAAAGTCTCTTTGGAGCGTGCTGGTAGTTGCGAATACCATGTTAATGCCCCTGCTGTAAGGGTTTGGCCAAACTTCTTCAGCAAAATGGAAGATACTTATTCTCTGGCAATGTCATTGCCTTTTACGGCGGTGATGTAATGAGTCATGTGATCTTCAAGATCGGTTGTGCCGTCATATATACTGGGGTAGGGCGGCATTTTAAAGGTTTTTGGTATGGCATGTGGGGATGCATCATCGCTATACGGCTGTTCGGCAAACCGGCCGACGTCCCTCTTCGGCAACAGCTTAAGAGCGCCTGGTATTTTATCGACCCTTTTTTGGTGTTCTTTCATTGATCTCGGAGTGCCTTGTTTTCATTCTCCATTTCTTCCATCCTTTTTAGAATGGCTGTGAGGGCGTTCTCACATGCACTATCAATGACATTGTGAGTAATACTTGTCGTTGGAGGGAGTTGGTTGCATTGCTCGGCTGTTTGTTGTATCGTGCAAGTCCTTGCATTTCTTGTAGTCGTATCTCGAACGGGCTTGTTAAGGATGCTTGTTAGCGTGTTAGTTAGCCATGCTTCTAGGAGCTTTTTCACAGCTAGGGGCGTCTTTTCCTCCACAGACGTGGAGGCTTCCTTACTACGGGATTTTGTTAAGCTGCAATGAGGGGGCGGTGACCCATCTCGTCTAGGAGAAGCATTGGGCGTCGCGCCCTCATCTGCTGTTTCGCAGCTTTCGTTGATGACGTTCATGAGGTTGGTTGGGAGGTCACTTGTTATTCTTGTCCTTTCTTGTCGGTACCTTGCATGTTGGGATTTTCTGTACACAAAGAAAGGAGATCTTGTTTTCTTTACTTTAGTAACCCGTGCTAGTTGTAGATCTAGGAGAAACTAAAAGTTTAACTAAGAAATTCCCGCAGACGTCGCCAAATTATTTGACCAAAAAATACGGATCTTGGTTCAAATAATTAAATTTATGTAATTAAGGGTTAAACTTTGTTAACACTAATATCTCTAGATGAAACTTTTAAGGGTGCAATAATCAATAGATGGGTTCGATCAGAAAGTGATGACAACATGCAATAACTATTCTAAAAAGTATGAGCAATAATGTAGTATTCAATAGAAATGAATAACAAAAAATGACATTTAAGTAAATAGGAGGGATGATTCACCCAATAAATGATGAAATATATGGATGTTCCTCCTGACAATGATGAATGACAGACAAATCCTTGAATATTCGAGTTATTCTCAGATCTGATGGAAAAGTATGGTTAAGCACAGATAAGAATCATAATGAAAATATGGTGTTTGTATCTTAGCAAGAGAGAGAGAACCTTTTTGTCAAAGTGTATTCTTACAAATGAATATCACATGCCCCTATCATTGTATCTTTTTTTATATATATATAAGACATGTTCCTAAGAAACCCTAATAGTACAAGTACCGAGAATATTCACAAAAATATTCTCTTTTAATATCCTATCCTGAGAAACTAGCCGTTAGAACTCTTATCAACGATATTCGACCTCGACCTTGACCTTTGTTGACATCTCGACTACGACTCTCGTTGACATTTCGACTACAACTTTTGTTAATATTATTTCGGGTTAAATACTCTAGAGATAGATTTTGACCCATACAATATATTTTCACGTTTTCGCACCTCTTTATTATCAGCAAATACACCACAAGCTTCCACTATTGTCGTACATTACAAATTTAAAAACTAGTGAAACCATTATTCTTTTGAAATAAATATTCACAAACAAAATGTTCTTTTTAGAAAATCAATGTTCTTTCTTCAGTGAATCCTAAGAAGTCAAAGGTGCTGCATTCACGTGGGACCAAAACCAAAACATTGGAACTAAAATTTCCTAGATTCCAGGGGCAATGCTCTTCAGTTGTTTGACTTAAGTTTCAAAAATTGGTCGACGGAAGTTTTGCTCTTATCGAAGTTAAGTTATAGGCACTGTAAAAGATGATCAACAAAATGTTTGGATAAGATCAAACTGCAAAATTACCTAGCTATTGCCGGTAAACTAAGAAGTTTGGTCACATTATCTGGGGAAATTTTTTATTCTCACCCAAGTTTTACATCTAATTATAATAAGTTACTTTGTTTAAATGATGAACTTCGAAAATGACAATGAGTTTAATTCTAATTAAAAAATAACAATATACACAGATATACATATCATGTATTCATTTCATTGTATATATGCTGAGCGTGGATAAATATTTTCTTGTAATCTCAAAGTTGACCATATTCGTTCTCTTTCTTTACAATTGTAGTGTGGATATTTTTTTTGGTAATCGTGATATTCGAGTCAATTTATGTGCATCTCGACTAGTTACATGTGATACATAGATTATTTTGAGAAGAGAAGTAAAGGAAGCCACCTTATCAATTTGTCAGCGAAAAGTATGGGAGTAATTCTTTTCATTAATTGAGATTTTTTCCTGATCATGTTCTCCCTCTCATTCTTTCATTATATTTCGTCTTTTTATTTTTCAGGTGCGATTAAACCGACCCATCTACAGTGGTAAAAGATCGGTTTATAACTTGGATCCAAACTAGAAATTATCTGATTCTTATTAAATAACAAAAATTTTACTCACCCGAGTATCAACTCGATAAATACATGCACACGTTTTTTCATGCACTGTTATCATCTAAATTGATTAATTATAAATATCGAGTGTGGATAATTTTTTTTTCCTCCGAACCCCGTCCCTTTCTCCTCCCTAGCTCCTTTTGGGATATGTATCAGCTTAAATGTAGCCACAATTAAAGGCTGAAGATTTCAGCATCCACAAAAAATCTTCGGATTAGATAACAACTTCTAGTATGAAATGTCCTAATAACATTATTGCTGGGGCCATTGACAACAACAAGAATCAATCGACTCCTTTTCTTTAAAATTCGGAGACATCTAAAACCCGCTCATTGATGATGATGGAAAAACCTATAGCTCTAAATATTTTACTTAATGTAAAGTTGGTGGGTAAAATGATTAGAACCTCACTTTAATAACAAACCTTTGCAGGTTCCATAATAAAATAAAGCAATTAGATAATTACTTTGTTGAAAAAGAGAAACAACTGCATACAGATACCTGCTTTACGTGCTCTAATAGTAATTTTTTCCAGCTTTTTTGTGTAATCTTTTCCTCTTTTTGAAAAGAGAATTGCTTTTAAGATCAAAAAATATGTTTGTTCTTTCTCTTAAAGTAGATACATTTTTTTATCACGTAGGTATTCTATCCTAGTACAAGCATTAATGACTAATTTCACGGTTCAAACTCGTGACATATAGGTCATAGGGATATAATTTCAATTCACTCATGCCCAAATCAACTTCAAAATTCAAGAATGGAAGATCACCGAGATATATATCCCCATTAAATCACTGGTCTAGTTTTTTTTCTGTTTCACGAAGTTAATTTGGATAGTGGAAATGTTTAACTAATCAGCAGTAATTGAACTAATTGATAACCGAACTCGCGACATTTACAGTAAGCTGTTCTCAATGCAGCATCACCTTAAATTGAGTCTTTCTCTTATGGTTCTAACTGGAAACATCACATTTTCTGAAGGATAGAAATGCGCAAATTTGGAAAACTATGAGGACTATCTTGAATTACACATAAAAGGACGATTTTGAATCTATGTCCAAAGTTAAGAGACAAAGGTGTACTTTTTTTCTAAATTTTGTAGTGGCTTATTTTTGCAAATGAAATGCTTTAGAAAATATCACAATCTGGGATCATCTTCACATAAAGACTGAGAAAAAGCAACTGTCAGAATGAACCAAAATATAAGAAACAAAAGGACAACAAATTCTCGACAAAGAATTCATTTACGTTAAGCTTCAGATCACAAAAAAGGAAAGGAAAAGGAAAGCAGCAATAGATTTACAAGAATATTTCAGAAGAAAATGTATCAATAAATCAGTAAAAAGGTTCTGTCCACATTCCAAATACATTACACATATGTTCTCTCCATCCTTTTCCATTCCCATGTAATAATTCCCATAAAATAAAAATCCAATCCAACACTAACATAATTTTCAAGAAACCCCAACAAAATATTTAATAAATATCCCAAAACTCAAAAATTAAATTCAATATCAACCACAGAACCAAAAAGATAACATGTAGTTCTCAATCTGAGGGCTTGTTCTTGGACCTGTAAACAAGCTTCTTCTTTTTAGAGCTTTGGTTGTCAAATGTGATCACCACTTTTCCTGGTTCTCCTGCCTTGTAGGTGTTGCTTAACACTGTTTCATTTGCCCCTACTTTTCTTGATTTCTCTATAATGATTGTGTATCCACCTTCAGCAGTTGGTACAAATTCAGCTCCATAAGATACATCCCACCCTGTCACTCTTGCTTCCCAAACCAAAGTGCACTTCTGCAAAATCCAACATTTTCCCACATTCAACACAATAAAGTTGAGAAATCCAACAAATGAAATGCAAATCTGGCTATAGTACAATTCTATAACTAGAAGTCAAGCGTGTAACCTCTATGCACTAACACTATTCAACAACGATAACTAACTCTCTATAATAAGCCTAATTATCTATATTACATTATCGGTGTATATAAGTTAAATCCGCCAAGAAATACTGAGCATACCTCAGTAACTGGGAATTCAATGGTGTGTTTAGAGGCTGGCTTAATGATGTCCCCTGTGGCAGGTTCAGCAATAGTGAATTCCTGTTCACCTTCCTTGCTAAGTCCACCATATTGTACTGGTACGTGCTCAGGGGTTATGTATCTGAATTTTCATCACATTTATTACAAAATAAGAATATGCTCAATGCAAATAATATAAGTTAAAAATCATCAGAATAAGGGGGAAAAAGAGGCAAAATTAGAGTACTGACTTGAAAAGGGTCTCAGTAGATCTTGAAGGACCAGCAAAAACAAACTTGCTCTTTGTCCTAGTAGTGAAAATTGCATTTATCATCCTGTAGTAAGCTGGGTACCACCATGGAACATTGATGAACACCTTCACATCATCACACCCATATCAATTTAATATCCAAATACCAACATCATATAACAATATAAGAATATCACGCACAAAAGTTTTTATCTTTTACTACTCTCCGAGTCCTAATTTATGTCGCACTCTTTCCTTTCTAGTCCTAATTTAGGACAGATGGAGTATCTTTCTTTTCATTTTAAAGGGGTGATGCACAGGGGCGAAGCCACCTTTTGCTAAGGGTGGTCAATTGACCACCCGTTGACGAGATATTACGAAAAATTACATTGTCGTATATAAGTAAAATATTAGATTTAAAATATATATATATCATATACTATTGAATACCCTTTGTCGGAATTTTTTTTGCTTCTTTCACGCTTGAATACCCTTGGGAAAATTTATGGCTTCGCCGCTGATGCACCAGCCAAAGAATCAAAGAAATTGAAACGGAAAGGATCATTAATAGCTAAAAGTACTAACTTTGACAGGATAACTACAAGTACTTCAACAAACAAGAAATGCACATAAATCATAGATTTAAAATGAGCTTTGAAGGACAGAAAAATACCTGCTTGGCAACAAATTCAGGGTAATTATCCTGAAGTAATTGAAGGGCACGGTTGGTAGCCTGGCGAAGCTCTTTCTTGAAAAAGAACAGACCAGGAGAATTCTTAAGATCAATGACTTGAACAAAAGTGCAGATACCAGCAGGACTAAAATCAAGATTCCTGATTGACTTTTCCATGAACTGAATTCTCCATCTGAGGAATTTGGTTAGCTTCTCTTTATCAGCAAAAGTGTTTTGATACAATTCCTTGTTTTGGAACTCACCAAATGCATTGTAACAAACAGGGTGACCTTCTTTGTCCAAACCATGATTGTACACAACTTTCTCAAGTCCTTGACCTAATTCTTTCTCATCCAAAAGTTCATCAATTTTGAATTCTCTTCTCCATGCAACTACACTTTTCAGCATGGTGAAAGCTTCTTTCACCTTGAAATCTCTTGCTCTAAGAAACTTGAGAAGGATGACGTCACTTCTCTCGTCAGCTAAAAGGGGTATTCCCCATATGGATACTTCTTCTGGTGGTGGTGGTGTACACTCTGTTTTTGGCTCCTCTGCTTCGTCCATTGCCGGTGGCTCCTCCGCGGCCGCCACCACAGCAACAGCCGCGGGTACTTCGACAATTGTTTCCTTGATTTCTTCAGCTGCCTCCACCTTCTCCGGCTCCGATGATGTCTCCGGCGCCGGTACCAGAGTTACTTTTGTTTCCGGTGGAGTCACTTTGTCCTCCTTTTTCTCCAATTCAACTTCCACCGTCTCCGGTGCTGCCTCTGCCACCGGCTCAGATGCTACCTCTGTAAACGGTTCTGCCTCCGGTGCCTCAGCAGGGGCTGCGTTCTTCTCCTCCTTCTTCTCCTTGGCTGCCGGAGGTGACGGCGGAGGCGGAGGGGAAGTGAATTCGTTTGTGTTAAGGGCTTCTTGAATCAACTGTTTGAATTCAGCCAGTGCTTTTTGTTCAGGATTAGGGAGTTCTTCAACCTTGTTACTTTCTTCCTTAAAGGAAGTGGATTCAGCGACAAGGTCCTTCTCATCCTTATCACCCTCAACCTTGGATTCTCTGGTGGTCAGAGCACCAGGTTTCTCCGGTGACTCCGGCAATTCTGCCGGTTCAGGTTGAGGTGTTTCCCTCACCGTAACATCAGAAACCACTACTTCTGGCGTCGTTTCTTCGGCCATTTTCTTGGTTTCTTCAGCCATTTGATCAAAATTCAGATACCCAGAAATGAAAAGGGCTTAAAAGATTGGATTTTGAGAAGTGGGGTTGAAATCGTGGAGGAAGAAATGCTTGGTAATGGTGAAAATTGTGGTAATGGTTAAGGGTATATATGTATGTATAGAATTGAATTTGGGGGTGGGGTGTCAAAAGGAAACAGTCTGTCGAGGAGTTTCAAAGTATGAGTTGACAGCTCGTTACCCACAGTAAAAATGGGGTCCACGACAACCTCGAACACCGCTAATTCAGCCTATAATTCTAACTTTATTTTTTCAGAGAGCTGTTTGAAATTGTAATCATTGTGCCACTGAATCTTCTTTGTATTATCCTAGTTGGCATCAGTATGTATTTATAGAGTTTTTTATTAAATTTTTCTTTAATATTTACCAAAAATATAGGAGTAGTTAGTTAGTACTTATTATTGTATACTGATTATCAATTTATCATATTCATTTGTCGTTAAGTTGTTTTACTTTCATAGATTTCTCTATTAATATTTGTCTCTTTTTTATTTTTGAAATTTAAGTAAAGGCCGGTGCACCCAATTATATAAAAGAACGCTTTGCGCCAAATTATTCCATATAACGATTGCGCCCCCTGTATTATCGTGGCAGCTGGCACAAAGTTAGTCGATGCTTATTTTTTAAATATAATTATTGCTTCTTCTCTAAAAAAAAAAGTTCACGATTCGTGGACCTTTTACCTTCACGCGGCTCAATTATACTTCGGCCCGTTGCGGAAAATTTCCCACTATTGTCTTCTATAGGAGTCTGTTTCGTATCTCAATTACAGTGTGGCCGATCATCCTCTTTGATCACGACTTTCTATCATAGTTGTAAGGGTTTCAAACCGTAACTACTTAAGTACCAAAGGCTGCTTTCGGTTGCTTTCATAATGGGGCTGTTCACTACAAGCTATCAGCGCTCAGCGTTGTCTTAGATTGAACGTTAACTTATCTTATTGCTGTTCAATCTCTAAGGCGGGTTTCCGCTGAGAACGAAATAGTGTTCGTGTCCAAAGGTGAACAAAGTCCTAACTTCTAGAGTTCGCTACTTTTTCTTAGGCCAGAGAAGGGCTTATACTGCTTGCCTTTGTTTGATATGTTCATTCAATACTAATACAAACTAAAACTACACCAAAGTGGAAGGGCCAGTATAGAAGCTAGAAGTAGCTAGCTGTGGTAGTCGGCCTAACCAAAGCCGATGCTTCCAGAAACCATCTAGGTTCTTCCTAGGAAGATTCCTTCTTTCTGTCCTATTGAGAGGATGATCCCTGGCCATCACCTGTGGTGTTAGATCAGAAAGGTGACCACATCTAGTTTCGAGTTTGGCCTAATCTAACTTGATGACACGCTTATAGAGTTCTCCGACCTGAAATGCTGCGTGAAGCGTCTTTCTTGCTCGGTGATCAGTCAATGAAGTCATTCTGAATCCCTGACTCGTCTCATTCTGAGCCTTTGGCCTGTTTGACATTGAGTCAAATCTGTCGTCTGGGCATCGTCCCTTCTCTTGATCTGCTTCGATTACAACTCGATAATGAGTTTTGAGGGTCAAATAACGGATTGGGTTGAGAGGAGGGTCACAGTCCTGCTATATACGAAATACTTAATAGCTAATTGATTATCATTTTGATAAGCTTTTACCTCATCAGCTAGCTAATCAGACGCGAGGAGAAAGTATAGCCCCAACTTGGAAGTAATTTAAAGAGTCGTTTTCTTAAAACTTTGATCTTTTTGTTAATTTATATAATTGCAAAATTTGGGTCCAACTAATTCTGTTTCTTTTTATTCCTTTGTTTCTATTGATTTCTTCAATAGATGGTTGTAAAATAAGGATCATTATAGGGCCAATAACTTGGGAAATATTCATGTGTTGACATTATACACTTCATTTAGAGTGACGGAAAATTGGTGGCGATTATGATGAGTAGCACTTCTATAAGGAAAAAAAGATTATAGATATTTAAATACTCAAAATCTCTACCAATCTTAGATTATTAATCCTCTTTTTGTTAATTTTTTTTTTCTAAAATCGGTGGAGGCAATGATAGCCATTCCACTCCTACCCTACATACCATATTTCTATGATACTATTCTTTTGGTTTGCGCGTTGCGTATGTATATTGATAGTCGTATTTGAGTTATAAAATAAAAAATTAAAAAAATTATAAGTGAAATGTCGAATATTGATCCTGTTTAATTAATGAACAATTCTTAACTCTTAATACTATATAATCAATTTTTCCTCTATTTTTTATTTCTTTAAAGCAATACTTTTTATAAGGTAAAATTTGAATGGACTTTAAAATCCTTTTGTTCAAATAAGGATATATTTAATAATTTTTAATATAATTTTAAAAATCTTAAATATTAAATAAAGTAATTTAATTATGACTTTGTCTAATGTAAAGTTAATTTATCAAAGGTGAAAAAGACGAACGACATTTCGCTAATTGGCTTCATACTTTTAATATAATATAGATATAGATAGATTTAGAAGAAGTGATTTGACTCTTTGTTTGTTTCAAAACATAATTTTGTGATACTCAAATATAGTCGAATGATTTATTCTTTAGAAAAAATATTTAGTGATTTAGTGTAATAAAGTAAAAATGAAGTGATCATTCGTGAAACTATTCATTAATGTTTAGCTAAGTTTTCGTATTTTATCTTAAATTTATAGCCAATATCTTATTAAGAGCGACAATTTTAGAAGAAAGAGAGGCATTTACCTATTACAGAAATAATGCGAATTAAATTCTTTTTAATATGAATTATGAAATAAGTAAATTAACTAAACTCATCAGAATCGAAAATCAATGGCAACAAATAATGAAGCAAAACAAACTTATTAAGTATGAATTGGACATATTTATGTTGAAGTTGAGGAAAAAATAATTAAACTTGAAATTTGAAACGTTTGTGAAAGTTGATGTCTCCCCATTGTCATGAGCTCATCTTCAAATCTGAAGATTTTATTCCTTAATCCTTTCCAGCAGAAGACATCGTGACATGCCTGTCATGAAGAATAAATATAATTATTGCAATATTTGACACGTGTAAGTCGCAGGCTGTACTGATCATCAGCCTTAGATAACAGTCTTACATACAATCGTTAATTTGTTTGGAAAATTCCCAATGGTGCTTTTTCATCATTTTAAGCTGGCTTATTAATCCATTTATGCTAATTGAATATTATTGTACTTCTTTTTATCAAAAACTGAATTGTTAGTATAAAATATAGTGCTGAAGAACAAAATTCAAAGATATTACTGTGTAGGGTAAAATATAATATGACACGTGGATAATTTAGAAGGAGGACACATGAAATCCAAGATGAGATGGCTGAGGACCGAACGCAGCCACTCTGCTTGTCATCGGAAAGGATAACGTTCATAAAGGTGCATTAAATGCTCTGCGCCCGGTAGCATTTATTAAGAAATATTCTGCAGCATTAAGAGCAACGATCCGTTACAGAGAATTTGACATTTATGTTCACCGTTATATCTTCATCAATGACCCTCATAATTGACATTAAAGGAGGCCACAATACTCGGACCTTTTTTCCTAGACATATCTATAAATAGTGAGCTCAGTTATCATTGTAAGAGGAGAATTTTCTGGCAAAGACATATACTATATTCTATACGAAGCTTTATACAATTTCACTTTCTTGCTTTTTGATCTCATCATTGCTGTGTTCGGAGACTGTGTTCACGGAATCACCATCTTTGCTATTTCATCTACATTCTAAGGCTAAGTATTGTGTATTTCTTCGATTATTATATCATTTCAGGATCAAATTAATTCACTTGTCTAGAAACCACGTATAAATTCAACTGTACCGTTTTACAGGTAAACAGATTGGCGCCCACCGTGGAGTCTAGACAATCGTACAATTAAATTGATCTTTGCCTTTTTTACTAACGTGCTTTGACTATTTTGTCCTAGAAACAGATCGCACAAAATGGCAGATAACACTGTTAACGATGGCCACAACCCTAAAATTCGAGGAGATCAGCCTCATTTCGAGGACTCAATCAGTGACACCCGCAATGAGGGGAATGACGCCATGTCGGTGCATGACAGACGGTACCCTCGACATGTTCGAGAGACAACTCCCAATGATGCTGACGAGGAGCAACTAGCGGATGCTGTGAGAATCCTACAAGAGCAACATGCAGTTATTCTAAGCCATCTCACGCAGCAGGATCAGGTTATGACGGAACTGAAGCAGGCGCTATCTGGAGCTTCGAACAATGCAAACAGGCATGATCCGATTCTTCCCGTTGTTCCCGTTGTTCCCGTGGACCAAACAATGTAGAGAGTCGACAACAACACTCCCAGGGGTGAAGTTGGCTCCAATGGGGCTGGGGGGAGCAGATCAGGTCTTAACAACGAGAACGATTCATTCAAAGATGAGCTTTTACGGTTCATGAGGGATGTAAAAGCCCGCATGGATCAAATCCCAGGCACAACCACCAATATTAAAAGGCCCGAACTCAAAGAAGTATGTTCAATTACCGTACAAGCCAAGTGTGCCACCAAAACTAATCCCGAAGCGTTTCAAAATGCCTGAGGTTCCAAAGTATGATGGAACTTCAGACCATAGGAACATATTACCACCTACACAACGGCGGTGAAAGGAAATGATCTAGCTCCTCACAAAATTGAATTTTTGTTGCTAAGGAAATTCGGCAAAACTCTCATGAGGGGAACCCTAACGTGGTATTCATACTGCTCGAGCATTCCATAGATTCCTTTGAGATGCTCGTGGATTCTTTCATTAAAGGTCATACCAGGGCCAGAAAGGTACAAGCCTGGAAGGCCGACATATTCAGAATCGCACAAGGAGAATCTGATTATTGCGAGAGTTTGTTACCCGATTCCAGAAAGAAAGAATGGTTCTCCCGGCCGTCCAGGATGAATGGGCAGCTGAAGCATTTACCAAAGGGTTGAATCCAAGAAGTTCAGACGCTTCCCGGAAGCTGAAGGAGAGCCTACTTGAGTTTCAAGCAACAACCTGGGCAGATGTTCACAACTGGTACGAGTCAAAGATAAGGATCGAAGATGACCAAGTCGGTTCTACATCATCGGCCAAAGAACGGGAGAAGAACAGAGAAAAATCAAAGGATGACAATGACGCGGATAGGCAGACTTTGAGGGGTCTTTTTTTGCCCTACGAGCGTACCGAAGGCCATGGCAGAAATTTTCGAGCGGCAAACAAGCTCACCGTTGACGGAGGGACTGATCGTGGTCGAAATAATAGATCACTTCAAGATAAAAAAACATCGGGGCCTCGGGGCCTTTCTAACCTAGGTTGTTAGAATATAATTTCAACGTCAGTGTAGTGGAACTCGTGTCAGCCATGAGGAACATTAAAGAAGCACGATTCCTGAGACCTATGAGGTCCGATTCCAGCCAGAGGAATCCCAATCTATGGTGCGAATGCCACAGAACGAACGGTCACCGCACAACGGAATGCCGACATCTTCGGGAGGAGGTAGCAATGCTATTGAAGAATTGTCATCTCCGAGAATTCTTGAGTGATCGAGCTAAAAACAATTACGTTTGCAACAGAGACAAAGTGGAATCTTTGAAAGCAGGAGAAGAAGCCACACGCTAGACGACCAACATGATCTTTGGGGGGAACGAGATTAACTGGTCACCTTTTCGGCGGTAAAAAAGACTATAGTATCGCTAACTCACAGCAAAAGACTCCGGTAGGAAGACGCAAACGGATTGCTGTTACCACACAACGACGCACTGGTAATCTCTTTAAATGTGTTAGATTTTAAAATGAAGCGTGTTCTAGTGGATCTAGGAAGTTTGGTTTATATCATACAATGGAGAGTACTGGAACAACCTAAACTCACCGGAAGCATTATTTCGGCAATAAAACTCCTCGCTGGATTCAATCTTGCGAACGTGACGACCCGGGGAGAGATCTTGCTGCTCACGAATGCTGAAGGAGTAATGAAAACAACTCTCTTCGAAGTAGTGGATGATGATATGGGATACAACATCATCTTAGGAAGGCCATGGCTACACGAGATGAAAGTTGTACCTTTGACGTATCACTAGTTGCCAAAGTTCCCAACGCCTGAAAGAATCAAGCAGATAAGAGGAGACCAATCGGCAGCAAGGGAGATAAATGCAATCTCAGTTTCCAGTAGCAAACGGAAGGAGCGCGCATCATTGCAATTACGGGAATCGGTGCCTACTCCCCAATTAGAAGAATTTATTCCAAGGTCAGAGTTGTCAGAGCAATATCAGGTGCCGAGATATTTCCATGTTTCGGAAGAGACGGACGCAACGAAATCCACGGCAGAGGAACTAGAGCAAGTGGCATTGTTCGAGAAATTCTTAGAAAGAAAAATTCACTTGGGGACATGACTGCACCCCGAGCTCAGGTTTGGTTTTATTGAATTCCTTAAAGTTAACGCTGATTGTTTTGCATGGTCGCACGAGGATATTACAGGTATCCCGACAGAAATAGCCGTGCACAAGCTGAGTTTGGATCCCAACGTACCACTGGTACTACAGAAGAAGTGCCCCATTGCTGAGGCCAGGAATAAATTCGTCAAAGAAGAGGTAACCCGCTTGCTTAAAATCGATTCGGTTAGAGAGGTAAGATATCTAGACTGGTTAGCCAATATAGTATTAGTTCCTAAGAACAATAAATTTCGCATGTGTGTAGACTATAAAGATCTTAATAAGGCGTGCCCGAAAGATTCATTTTCACTGCCAAATATCGATCAAATAATTGATGCCACGGCCAGGCACGAGTTAATGAGTTTCCTTGATGCTTATTCCGGGTACAACCAAATCAAGATAAACCCAGAAGATCAGGAAAAGACTTCGTTTGTAACAAATTTCGTGCATATTGTTACAATGTAATGCCCTTCGGGATGAAAAATGCTGGAGCCACTTATCAAAGGCTCGTAATAAGATGTTCGAAAAGCAACTAGGAAAGACCATGGAGGTTTATATAGATGATATGCTCGTTAAGTCTTTGAATGCAGGTGACCACCTTAAGCATTTTCAAGAAACATTCAATATCCTGAGGAAGCATAACATGAAACTTAACCTAGAAAAGTGTGCGTTGGGGGTCAGCTCTGATAAGTTCTTGGGGTTTCTGGTCTCACAAAGGGGAATCAAGGTAAATCCCGACAAAATCAAAGCCATAGACGACATCCCGGACCAATTATCAGACGTGAAGGAAGTCCAAAGACTCATAGGAAGGTTAGCAGCTTTGAGCAGGTTCATTTCCCGATCGTCAGAAAAGTGTCATCGCTTCTTTACATTGCTCAAAAACAAGAACAATTTCGAATGGACGCCGAAGTGCCAGCAGGCTTTGAGGGACCTGAAGAAGTACTTATCAAGCCCTCCATTGCTCTCGAAACCAAAAGAAGGTGAAACATTGCTAGTCTACCTCGCGGTTTTAGAAGTTGTCAGAAAAGCTCTCGTAGTCACCGCTCGGAAGCTGAGGCCCTACTTTCAATGCCACCCGATAGCTATGGTGACCCTTCCCTTTGCGGAACGTCCTTCATAAACCCAAGCTCTTGGGCAGATTGGCCAAATGGGCCATCAAAATGAGTGAATTCGACATAGAATATAAACCGAGGAGTGCATTTAAGTCACAAGTCTTGGCTGACTTCGTAGTTGATTTTTGTCCAAGACTGCTGCCTCTGGAAACTAAGGAGGCGGTAACGATGTCGGAATCGACATCAGGGGTTTGGAACTTATTTACGGATGGAGCCTCGAATGTAAAAAGGTCGGGGCTCGGAATAGTTTTAATCACGCCTTCGGAGGAAACCTTTAGGCAAGCCATCATCACGATTCCTTTAACTAATAATGAAGCAGAGTATGAAGCTTTGATTGCAGGGCTCGAATTGGCTCGGGGACTTGATTTCGAGGTTATTGAAATCAAATGTGACTCACAGTTGGTGGTAAATTAGGTTACGGGATCTTTGATACCAAAGGAGAACGTATGCAACAATACATGGTAAAGGTCCAGGCTCTTTTGGCACGATTTGGTGAATGGTCAATCACTCATATTCCGAGAGAGGATAATGTAGAAGCAGATGCATTAGCAAACTTAGGTTCATCAACAGAAATAAAGGGATTGGAGTCCGGAACGGTGGTACAACTGTTGAGCTCAGTCCTTGATACGGATGGTTACTATGAGGTGAATTCGGCAAGTCTGGTCTGGGACTGGAGAAATGAAATAATCAACTACCTCGAGCACGGAAAGTTGCCCGACGATCCCAAAGCATCACGGGCATTGCACACCAAGGCTGCACGTTATAGCTTCAGGAAAGGCAAATTGTATAGAAAATCTTTCCAAGGCTCGCTGGCCCATGTTTAGGGGCGTCAGAAGCTGACTATGTCATGAGAGAAATCCATGAAGGGATATGCGGCAATCACTAGAGTCTTTGGTGCTAAAACTGGTATGAGCAGGATATTATTGGCCTCGCATGGAACAATACACTAAAGATTTCTTACGGAAATGTGATAAGTGCCAACAATATGCATCACTAGTACATCAACCGGCATAACCCTTACATTTGGTTCTATCCCCATGGCCGTTCATGAAATGGGGGATGGACGTTGTCGGACCGCTGCCACGGGCTCCCGGAAAGATAAGGTTTCTTTTAATTTTGACTGATTATTTTTCTAATTGGGTGAAGCAGGTTCTTATCGAAAGATCAGAGAATGCGATGCGGTCGATTTTCTGTGGAAAAAATATAATTTGCAGGTTCGGAATACCAAAAGAGATAGCATGCGACAATAGGCCACAGTTTATCGGTGCCAAAGTTACAAAATTTTTCGAAGACTTGAAAATAAAGAGAATCACATCTTTGCCTTATCATCTGCGTGCAAACGGTCAAGCGGAGTCGACAAACAAAGTGATCATTCAAAATCTCAAGAAAAGGTTAGAAGCAGCAAAAGGTAAATGGCCCGAAGAGTTGCTCGGAGTTCTGTGGGCCTATCGAATAACGGCCAAATCGAGTACAGGGAAAACTCCTTTTTTCCCTCGTGTACGGTGCTGAAGCCCTAATCCCCGTTGAAGTGGACGAACCCACTTTGAGATATTCTCAGACAAATGAAGAATCGAACAACGAAGCAATGCTAATCAATTTGGAACTGCTTGAGGGACGCAGAGACTTGGCGCATGTAAGAATTGCAGCTTAAAAGTAGATGATGGAGCGATATTACAATCAAAGAGCCAACTTTCGTTTTTTCAAAGCAGGAGAATTAGTTCTAAGGAAAGTCACCCAAAATACACCGGAGCCCAACACAGGTAAGCTAGGTCCAACATGGGAAGGTCCCTACCGAATTTCGGCTGTCACCGGGAAAGGTTCGTACGAATTGGAGAACCAGAATGGAGATAAATTGACCAGCAATTGGAACGTGGCACACCTCAAAAGATATTATTGCTGATGAACAATGCTTAAATGGAAAGTATGTGCTGCAGTCTTTTTCCCTTCGTTCAATTTTTGTCCTAATTGGGTTTTTCTGGCAAGGTTTTTAATGAGGCAGCGACAGAAAGCATACTACGAAGATAACAGCAATAAGACCTTTGATAGCAAGGCAAACGAACAAGCTTCCACTTGGGGACAATTAGGTAATCTTTGGTTCGATAGCAAATTCCCACGGGGAAGTTAAGTTTGCTACCGAATAGAGGTTACCCGACCACTCACGGGCACAAACCGCTAGAGCACTGTTGGGTATTCTTTCGCTCAATAGCATGGGTTCCTAAGAGGAAACAAGATATGTTGCCGAGTGAAGAATTACCTAGCAATTCATTGGTGGGACCTTCGAAGATACAAGACTTCTAGTGTTCCAATTCACATTCTTCGCATTCAAACATTGAGGGGGGGGGGG
>MCJB01043698.1:6385-28053 GCA_002018475.1 Nicotiana obtusifolia | reverse complement strand
CCCCCCCCCCCCCCCCCCCCTTCCTTTTTATTTGTTGAACTCAACCTATTTTGACATAACCCATTGCAACCCATTTAAAGTTTGGCTAATATTTAGCCCAAATTAATCCATGAGTAACTTTGCTAAAATATCTTTAAAATAATATATTTTTTGTGTATATGTTATATATGACCATAACAAAAGAAAATAAATCTTATTTGATAATTAAACAATATATAAGAAAATAATACACATTAACTAAAGTTTGGAAGAGTTAAGGGAGTTGGGCTATGACCCAAATTTTAGCCCAACTTGATCCAGTATATCTCAGTCCAAGCTAGACTCGCCTATTTATTAACTTAACCCATTTTAACCCGCTTAAAAACAGCCAACTCGCCAATTTGACACCCCCACTGTCAACTGCATTAGGCATTTGGAGGCTTACCAGTGTAAGAAAATCAATCGCACCAAATGTTTACGTGATCCAATGAATATATAACATAATCCTCACATACATTATTATCACTCAGAAACAGTTAGTTAATACGCATATTTAATTTAACTATAATAAACTAACGTGGCTAATGTAAATACCGAGTGCTATTACTTATTTTAACCTTCGACAGTTGGCTGTCTTTGGTCGTGAAGAGACAAATGTAATTAATATAATTAATTATTTATTTGTGTATTAATTTGTTTTTATTTGGTGAAGAAGAAAAAGGGACCCATTTGTCGATATCCGTTGCGAAGGCAGCTTTCATACCGTTACAACGGTTAGTGTTTGTACCTCAAAGATTTGCTCTGAAACAAATATGTCTAGAAATAACCTTTCAAAAGCTTCAATACAGTTGACTGATTTACGTTTTGATCTTATTTTGATTCCCTTCGGATCCCTTTCCGCACATCTGACCAATTCGAACTCAGTTATATTACTGATAACTAATAAATTATAAGTTTAATTCAATAAAAAATTACTCTTTAGGTGTAATTTTATATAATGGTGATTGGAATTAAAAAAGAGGATTATTTGCACTATAAATATAATGTAACATGTAATAACGTGTTATTTATCATTTTCCAAAGTTATCACTTTATATTTTTTCACATACAGTTGCTTTGGTTAGTTTTCTAATCATTCAAATATTAAGAAGATTATTATCCAGCGATAGACTTTGATTATTAAATTACTCTACTAACTATTAAAATAAGATAGTTTTAATCAATGGATGTTTGCTGAAGCCAAACCAAGACCCTCTAGGTAAAGTACTTTCACTCAATAATCTAATTTTAAGATTTGTTAGCATTCAATTTCAATTCTGGGGATTTGTTTTTCTTGTTTAGAGGATATATTCTCAGTATGGGTACTTCATATAAGATCTTTACCTTTTTGTTTAACTAGTACCGCAAAACTTAATAATTAGCTTCACAAAATTTGGTTGGAACCAAAATACATTTCTAATCTGTGCCAAACAAATATAGTAATCCTGATTCACTCTAAACGTTTGCTTATAATTAATTTGTTCTTCAGCTTGAGGAATTACAAGCAGGGATGGCTCAAATCTTAATTAAAGGAGTTTTTGAAATAAGACGGAGAAAATGTTTACGATTTTATTGTGCGTAAAACGCCTAGAGTAATATCTTTTCGTTATACTTTGATTACCTTGACATATAAATAAGTTTGTCTACTTCAACCAAAACATCTACTTTTGAGATATGTGCTTTTTAACTTCCTGGCATTGGGAATAGCCCCACTTGTATGGACAATTGAGAGCAACACAGAATTATTGGACTGATAAAAGTCGCCCCAAAAAAGCTTACAACTTTAAAATAGCTAGAGTTAAATCATGCGAAATATTTCAATTTTGAATATGGTTCTCGAAGTGTTCCATCACAAAGTATCCGTTTTCTCTAAAGACAAAAAGGTATGCTATATTTTTCATATATAAGACATACTCTTTTTTTCATATCATATGTTGATATCTTCCATCTAATTCTATCTAGCTAAACCTTTAATTTTTTTCAAAAGAGGCATATTTATAAAAGCTATCGTATAATTAGTGTCTTTCAAATGATTCTCTCTTTGATAAAGATACAAACACAATCATTTCATCAAGATTCTTATTCATATTATTTCACACTTTTTCATTAAATCCTAGAATAATTCGAACATTCGAGGATTCGTGTGTCATTCATCATTATCAGGAGGGACAATCATCCAGTTCATCCTTTATTGGGTGAACCACTTCTCCTATTTACTTAAATGCCATTTTAATATTACTTATTGTTAGTTCTCTCCCCACTATTGCTCACATTTTTTAGAATAATTAATGTACGTTATAGTCAATACATTTCCAGATCTGTCTAATGTTATTCATGTTTTCAGAACTAACATCTAGAAATATTATTTTTAACTAAGTTTAACCCAATATATACAAACTCAACTGTTTTAGCCGAAAATCATACTTTTTGGTCAAACAACTTAGCGCCGTTTGTGAGAATTTTCTTGTTAAATTTATTGTTTCTTCTAAATCTATAACTAACATGGATCGCTAACGTAAAAAAAAAAAAGAAGCAAGAACAAGATCTCATTTCTTTGCATGCACAAATCCACTATGGCAGGTAACAGAGAAGAAAGGACGAGAATAATAAGTAACCTCCCAACCAACCTTAAGAACGTCATCAATGAGAGCTATGAAACAGCGAACGAAAACGCAACGTCCAACGCCTCCCCTAGGCGAGATGGATCACCCCCTCCTCACTGCAACATCACAAAATCTCTTGGTATGGGACCCTCCACATCTGTGGGGAAAGAGGGGCCCCCAGCTGTAAAAAAGCTCCTCGAAGCATGGCTCACTAACACGCTAGCTGGCGTCCTCAACAAGTCCGCTTGAGACGCGACTGTGAAAAATGCAAGGATTTGCATTTCGCAATAGGCGAACGAACAATGTGACCAACTCCCTCCACCTCCAACAACAGGTATTACTCATAACATCATTGATAATGCAGGTGATAACGCTCTTGCAGTCATTTTGAAAAGGATGGAGGATATGGAGAACGAGAACAAGGAACTCCGAGATCAAACGAAAGAACACCAGGAAAGGGTCGATAAAATATCGGGCGCCCCCAAACTGTTGCCGAAAAGAGTCGCCAGCCGATTTGTTGAGTAGCCATATAGCGACGATGCAGCCCCTCATTCCATACCGAAGACCTTCAAAATGCCTCCCTACCTAAAAATATATGATGGCACGACCGACCCTAAAGATCATGTGACTTACTACGACACCGCCGTGAAAGGCAATGATCTCGCCAAAGAACAAGTATCCTCCATTTTGTTGAAGAAATTCGGTGAAAACCTCACACCTCTAACAACAGGTATTACTCATAACATCATTGATAATGCAGGTGATAACGCTCTTGCAGTCATTTTGAAAAGGATGGAGGATATGGAGAACGAGAACAAGGAACTCCGAGATCAAACGAAAGAACACCAGGAAAGGGTCGATAAAATATCGGGCGCCCCCAAACTGTTGTCGAAAAGAGTCGCCAGCCGATTTGTTGAGTAGCCATATAGCGACGATGCAGCCCCTCATGCCATACCGAAGACCTTCAAAATGCCTCCCTACCTAAAAATATATGATGGCACGACCGACCCTAAAGATCATGTGACTTACTACGACACCGCCGTGAAAGGCAATGATCTCGCCAAAGAACAAGTATCCTCCATTTTGTTGAAGAAATTCGGTGAAAACCTCACAGGAGGAGCGTTGGCATGGTATTCACAACTACCTGCGTACTTAATTGAAACTTTCGAAGAGATGGCCCACAAGTTCGTAACGGCCCGTGCTGGGGCTAAGAAAGCCGAGGCAAGAATGAACGACATATTTGCTATTAAGAAATCTCCAGGAGAGGGACTGAGGGACTTCCTCGCTCGTTTCAACCGAGTAAGGATGACCCTACCGAATGTGTCGAAGGGGATGGCCGTCGCAGCCTTCTAGAACGGGCTGAGTAGGGACGGTTCGAGGGCGACTAAAAATCTATTAAGTCGACTGATGAAGTATCCCCCAACCACTTGGGATGAAATACACAACGCATATTAACTTCGGTACATGCCGAATCCAGAAAGATCGAAGAAATGATACCAGAAGGGACCTTGCTGCTTCACGACCCAACAGGGAACGACATCAACCATATGTCAGAGCGGCCATTGCCCCACCCCCCCTCCCCCCCTGGCACGAAGAAGTTCTACCCAGATCAAGGACAGGGACTCACCGGAATGAAATAGGTATGCCTCCTTTACTATCCGCTCATAACTTTTGTGTGTCACCTACAGAAATAGTCTACGCCTTGGAGAAGCTCGAACCAAAGGTGAAGTGGCTACAAAAGATGAGGTCAGATCCGAGTACCAAAAATCGGATGCCCTTTGCGAGTTCCATCAACAACAAGGGCATAAAACCGAAGATTGTATTGCCCTAAGGCAGGAGATCGTAAACATGTTACGATAGGGACACCTCAAAGAGTTGTTGAGCGACCGAGGGAGGACCAACTTTGCTAGAGGGCGCGAACAACATCAAGGGTCGCCGAAATTTCCCCCACCAACCCGCACCGTCCACATGATCATCGGCGACGGCGAAGATGCTTCCATCAACAGCATAAAGTTCAACACTACCCACAAGTTCAATTGGTCGATCACCCACGAACGGCACGACGAACTCGAAGAAAGTATCATCTTTGATAAGTCAGATACCAACGCTTTGGTTCTACCTCACAATGATGCCCTTGTTAT
Organism: Nicotiana obtusifolia; assembly: GCA_002018475.1. Classification (NCBI taxonomy): domain Eukaryota; kingdom Viridiplantae; phylum Streptophyta; class Magnoliopsida; order Solanales; family Solanaceae; genus Nicotiana; species Nicotiana obtusifolia. The sequence goes on along the minus strand of MCJB01043698.1, from coordinate 23,291 downwards.
TAGTTTACAAATCTTAGATACCGATGTGAGACACATTATGGTAGACGATGGGAGTGGAACGTGCATTATCCATCCTTGATTACTTGCACAAACGAAACTCAAAGATAAGATAATATCGCGTTGAATCACGCTAACTGGTTTTAACAATGCAGTTGAGCAGACTTCAGGCGAAATCACGCTCCCCATTCTGGCCGGTGGCGTCACTTTGGAAACCACGTTCCACATCATGGGCCAAGACATAACGTACAATACCATAATAGGGCGACAATGGACACACACCATGAGGGCCATTCCCTCCAGCTTATACCAGGTCATCAAATTCCTGACTCTCTGGGGGATATTCAACATACGGGGGGAACAACGCACATCCCAGCAAGAAAGCTTACATCGCCTGCAACTTTAGGAACCAGGTAAATTCTGTCAGTTCTTAACTACTAACGCAGATTTATTTGCTTTCAGCCATGCAGATATGCCGGGTATCCCAAAGGAAATCGCCACGCATAAACTGAATGTGGACCCATTCAACCCCCCGGTGAGGCAGGTCAGGCGCAAGATCAACTCCGTAATTAATGATGCGACACGAGAAGATGTGGAGAAACTATTGGAAAATGGCTCCATCAGGGAGTCAAAGTATCCCAATAGGTCACCAACATGGTGATTGTGAAAAAGAAGAATGGAAAATGGCAGATGTGCGTGGATTTCATAGATTTGAAAAAAGCATGCCCCAGGATTTGTTCCCATTATCCCATATCGACCAACTCATCAACTCAACGACCAGGCATGAACAATTGAGCTTCTTGGACTCCTATTCAGGCTACAATCAAATCCTCATGGAAGAAGAAGATCAGGAGAAAACTACATTCATCACCCACCAAGGGACGTACTGCTACAAGGTCATGCCCTTCGGGCTGAAAACCGCAGGAGCAACTTACCAAAGATTAGTGACGAGGCTGCTCAAAGATCCAAAAGGAAAAAAGATCACATCGACCATCTGAGAGAAACATTCGACATACTCAGATGATACAGAATGAAACTGAACCTCAAAAAATGTGTTCGATGTGGCCTCGGGAAAATTTCTGGGTTTCTTGGTATCACAGCGAGGAATCGAGGTCAATCTTGATCAAATCAAAGCCATCGAGGGGATACCAGAACACTTGACCACCAAAAAACAAGTTTAGAGGTTGACATGCCGTATCGCCACCCTTTCGAGATTCATCTCACGATCATCAGACAGGTGTCACAGATTCTTCGGCGTACTCAAAAAGGATAACGGCCTCCAATGAACTTCTGAGTGCGTCCAGGACCTGAAGGAGTTGAAAGCGTACCTGTCATCACCACCACTACTTTCAAAGCCGGAGCGAGGGGAACGTCTCCTCGTTTACCTTGCTGTATCCGAAGTAGCTATAAGCAATTCTTGGTTCGAGGAAATAAAGGTACACAATCTCCCATCTATTACATTAGCAAAACATTAGTCGATGCCGATACGAGGTACCCTCACCTCGAATAATTGGCCCTGGCCTTAGTCGTAGCTTCACGAAAGCTTTAACCATATTTCCAATGCCACCCTATCTCGGTCGTCACGACTCCCCCCCTAAGGAGCATTTTGCATAAATCTGAGCTGCCAGGAAGGTTGGCCAAATGGGCCATCGAACTGAGCGAGCACGATATCACATATCAACCACGAACGACGATAAAGTCGCAAGTCCTCGCTGACTTCAGCACAAAAGTAATGCCTGAAGTTGAAAGAGAAGCTCCCCACGCTTCTCCCCAAACGCAGGACCTCTAGGTCCTGTACATCGAGGTGGGCGTCTAACGCATCAGGGTCCGGACTGGGACTCGTACTCGAAGTCCCAACAAGCAAAGTGATTCGCCAGTTCATAAGGTGCCCAGATATGACTAACAACGAGGCCGAGTATGAGGGCGTAATTGCAGGGTTAAGACTGGCACTCAAGTATGGAGCAAAATAGTTAAGACTACGCTACGATTCCCAACTCGTAGTCAACCAAGTCACAGGGACTTTTCAAATCAAGGAACAAAGGTTACAGAAATATCAGACCGAAATCCGCAAGTTGCTGCCCGAGTTCGATGAATGTCAACTCGACCAGATCCCACGAGCACTGAACGCCGAGGTGGACGGCCTCGCCAAACTAGTCGTAGCCACCAAAAACATTGCCACCGGAGACAGAAGTGTATCCACCTTCTCAACTCATCGATAGACCAAATCGAGGTAAGAACCATAAACCTGACTTGGGACTGGCGCAACCGTATTGTTACATAATTACGGGACGGCGTACTCCCAGGTGATAAAAAAGATGCCAAGAAACTAAGAATGCAAGCAGCCAGGTACAACATCATCCACAATGACCTGTATAAGAGAACGTACAGTGGTCCTCCAGCAAAATGCTTGGGCCTAAATTAGACGCGGTGCGCCTTGAAGAGGTCCACGAAGGCCATTGTGGAGCTCATTTCGGCAATCGGGCTTTGGTCAGATGCCTCATACGAGTAGGAAATTACTGACCCACCATGAAAAAAGAGGCCTCGGACTTCGTGAGAAAATGCGAGCAATGCCAAAAGTACGCCCAATGATTCACCGAGCAGGCGAACACCTCCACTCGGTCACCTCCCCTTGGTCGTTCATCAAATAGGGGATGGACATTGTGGGCCCCCTCCCAGCATGGCAAGGTAACGTACGATTCCTTTTGGTTTTAACTGACTATTTCTCTAAGTGGATGGAAGCAGGAGCGTTCGCCCAAATACGTGAACAGGAAGTGGACCTTTATATGGAAAAACATCATATGCTGGTTCGGCCTCCATAAAGAAATCAACTGCGCTAACGGATCCCAATTCATAGGGAAGAAGGTCGCTGAATTTTTTGAGAAGTGGCATATCAAAAGAATACTTTCGACGCCATACCACCCCGCGGGCAACGGACAAGCAGAGTCCTCCAATAAGTTGATACTGAACATCGTGAAGAAGAAACTCGAAGACGCCAAGGGAATATGGCCGGAAATATTACCCGAGGTATTGTGGGCCTACCGAACAACGTCAAAGACAAGCACAAGAGACGCCCTACTCTTTAGTCTATGGGACTGATGCAGTAATACCGATCGAGGTCGGGAGCACAGTCTGAGATACTCCCATGAGAGCGGACCAAACAATAATGAAAGCAGAAGGCAGGAACTCGATGAAGTCGAAGAACGAAGAGACATGGCCTACATAAGAATGATTGCCCAAAAACAACAAGCAGAACGCTACTACAACAAGAAGGAAAAGGTCAAGCCGCTCAAAGTCGAGGACCACGTGCTAAAAGCTAAAATACAAGCAAGCAAAGACCTACGGGAAGGAAAAATAGGGACAAATTGGGACGGCCCATACAAAATCAGAGCAACAGCGAACAAAATGTCATTCCAACTAGAAACAATGAAAGAAAAGCTACTACCAAACAACTGGAATATTATCCACCTCAAGTACTTCAACTTCTAAGAGATAAAGCGTCCCCCAAGTCGTACTCTTTTTCCCCGCACTTGAGTTTTGTCCCAATTGGGTTTTCTCAACGAGGTTTTTAACGAGGAGATGAAGGGAACACTTCAAATCGAAGTACGCAAAGACGGAGGAATAGGATGGTCAGTTCATTGCCCGACCTCTTAAGCCTTCTCTAGGTCGAGCAATGAAGGGACTAGATAGACTGGGGTGAAACACTAGAAAACGCCCGAAATTTGTAAATTTCTTCAAGTGTATGAACAAAGCAACAATGCGTGAAATTTATTCCTATTTCTCCAAATGCACAACCGAGGAAAAAATGCTTAAAGTTTACGATGTTGACAAACTCCGCACCTAGAAGCATATCTTTCTAAACGTAGGTTATGTTCGACCTTGTTCGAATTAACACCTACTGGCCCTCGGCCATAATTAAACGTAGGTTATGTTCGACCTTGCTCGAACTAACACCCATCGGCCCTCGATGACAATTAAACGTAGGTTATGTTCGACCTTGCTTGAACTGACACCTACTGGCCCGGAACCATAATTAAATGTAGGTTATGTTCGACCTTAAATCGAACTAACACCTACCGGTCCTCGGCCACAATGAAACGTAAGTTATGTTCGACCTTGCTCAAACTAACACCTACTGGACGTCGGCTATAATTAAACAAAAGTTATATTCGACCTCGCTTGAATTAACGCCTACTAGCCCTCGGCCATAATTAAACATAGGTTGTGTTCGACCTTGCTCGAACTAACATCCACTGGCCATCAGCCATAATTAAACGTAGGTTCGTTCGACCTTGTTTGAACTAACCTCTACTGGCCCTTGGCCGCAATTAAATGTAGGTTCGTTCAACCTTGTTCGAACTACCACCTATCGGCCCCCGGCCATAATTAAACATAAGTTATGTTCGACCTTGTTCAAACTAACACCTATTGGCCCTCGACCATAGCTAAACATGTGTTATGTTTGATCTTGTTTGAACTAACGCCTGCTGATCCTCGGCGATGATTAAACTTAGGATTTGTTCGACCTTATTCGAACTAAGTGATTACAGCCAAAAAATACAGGTAGGAACTATAGGACGAAAATCAGATGCAAACAACAAAAGTTGGCATTTCATATTTAGAACATCTTTACAAAAGTTCATGAAGACGCCACCAACTACACACAAAGATATACAAAAAAGACAAAAAAGAAAACTACTGGCCACCACCTTCATCGCCCGCAACATCCTCGCCAACCTGTCCTTCAACTACGTCACCCTCTCGACCTTCAACACCCTCGTCATCGCCGCCTTCACCCTCAGGATATGCAGCATCATACCAGGCATTTTGCTTAAGTCGGTCTACATCTTCGTCCCCCTCGCCCCCGCCCTCGCCGACCTCTGGCGTAGCAGGATCATACCTGCAAGCGACTCGAGCTTCACGAGCCTTAACACGAGCATCTTCAAGGGCAACCCCAGAAATGGATCCCGCCGCATGCAAATCCCGGAACACATACAACCGGGCCTTGGCATGAATCCACTCCTCGTATAATTCTCGAGGAATATTAGGAAAGTCCAAAGTATGAGAAGAGGACGGTTGCGCCAGTAATTGGGCCTTCTCGGCCTCAAGGGCAGCAACTCGGTCGTAGAGGTTAGAGTTCTCTTTCTCCAACTCTCTAATCCTCTCATCAAGTCGTTCCTCTTTTAACCTTGCCATTTCCAAGTCGTTCTCCGCTCAGAACGGAGGGTCCGAATCACCACCTCAAGGGCCTCCGTCTTCCTTAAAGCCCCCAACCGAGCTAACTCCGCCCTATCCAGCTCGCTCTGCTTCTCGATTATCTTGCCATAAAGAACCTCCATTTGCAGGCGACACTCATCCAATTACCTGCGTAACTCGATCACCTGCACTTAGAGGTCGCCGCACTAAACCTCCACGGCTCTACTGACCTCAAGCTCTTCTTCCTTATTTCTCAACGTCCCCTCAAGGACACTGCATTTCTTGATGACCTTCACCAGCTCGTCATCTTTATGCTTCAGCTCGTTCCGGAAGGTTCAAAAATTGTCGCTTTCACCAAAACGCTTGCGAATTTCCTGATACTTGCCCCGGTACTCAAAGTATTTGCGCTGAAGTTTCTTGAAGATAGCCTTATGCCTCTCCTCCCTTTGGGCGCTTTCGATTTCTAAGATCACGGTCTGCAATCACAAAAAGAAAGAAGTCACACACGAGAACGCCTATGCTGACGAGAACAACGCACTAAAACAAAGATCAAAAATTTGAACAAAGCAGACAAGAAAAAGAAGCCTTGAAAAATTTACCCTGAGAGTGAGCGGGCTATGCTCCTCGATAAGGTGGCGTCGTCCAACTTCGCCAGGGTTTCACCCTCCACATTGGAACAAAGGGGACCAAGGGCAGGGACTACGTTATCTGTGTTTTTTAGCAGGTCAAGATCCATGGGAATTGCGATGGTCAGCGTAAACCCCTCCAGTCTCACTTCAATTTGAGTAAATCCTCTTCCACCATCCTCAGTTATATAGCGTCAAGGTCTGAGCCCATCTCATAGCCATCCTCGGCCACGTCGTTGTCTCTCCCATTAGCCGGCGAACAAGCACCATAAGCTAGTCGTAAAGTCGATCGCCTCTCTTGCCGCAAAGTATCAGAGACCTTTACAGACAGCCCTTCGTCTTCCGTCATCGCAGAAGGAAAGGATACGCCCTCTACGGCCTCAACCGATATCGGGACCTCAGACGCCAGCCCGACGTTGTTGTCAAGTATTATGGTCGTCGTCTCGCGAATGATAAAATCATCCATCACAAAGTCTACAACCCGGGCAAAACCATCACCAACATGCATTGACTTTCTCTTGCGGGGTACCAAATTCCCGTCGCTTGGCGACGATTCCTCCTCCTCGTCCACAAGACAGAATAAAGGTGAAGTTGGAAGCTCCGCTATCGAAATATTTGTAGGCGGAGAAGAAACCGATGGAGAGGCAGCGGAAGACGGGGCCGAAGACCGAGAAGACCTAGCAGCGGTCGAGGAGGGAACAGAAATGCAGGAGCAAGATGGCCTAGCTGCGGTCATAGGGGGATAGACGCTGAAGAGGAGGCAGCTTTCCTCTTACGAAATGCAGGAGGGAGAGCTTTCGGCCTCTTCGAAGATCCTCGAGCTGGAAAAGAAAGAATCAAAAAAGGTTATCACTATCAGCAAAAGTGAACCATAAGAAATAGGCGACTAAGAGACCAAAACAAAATAGAGAAAAATAGACGAAGCTCACCGATAAAGGAAGGGGCAGGCTCGAACTTCTTAAGAAAAGTCGTCCACTCACGAATACCTACAATGTGAGAGAGAACCCGGCCAACCCAATCAAAAATATCCCCGACCAAATGAGGGGTGTAGTCTTGGCTACATAAGAAGGAAACAAAACTTCAAAACCCCACGACTAGAGCGAGCAAATCAAATTTTTCAACGAGGAAGGGTTAGACGCTTACGAGTATAATTCCACGTCTCGAGGAAGCTGTATACGTTGGCTACCACATCCTCGGTTCTGACCAAGAAAAAATTATGCCATAACTGTTGGCTCGCCTTGTCATCCATCTTCACCAGCAGTCACTTGCCTCCTCGATGACGAAGGCTTAACATTGTCTCCCTATAGAAACTAGGAGCGAAGAGATGCATCAAATGCCAAAGGGTGATCTCGACCCCGACCAATTTCGAGAACTTAGTAAACATTCTAATGAGCTTGTATATATATGGCGGGGGCTGAGTCGGACAAACACCACAGAAACGGCAGAACCCCTCCGTTAAGGGGAGAAGGGGAAGAGTGTAGCCAACATGAAAGGGGTAGGCGTAGAACACACAATACCCAGGACGGTGGACTTGTACCGCGACCTGCCCTGCAGGGATTAATTCGATGTGAGCGGGAACGTCATATTTGGTCCTAAGCTATAATATATTGGCCTCTTTCATCACCGACTTAGATATCTCAGGCGCCTTTGTAAAGTCAGACCTTACTTTATCCCCACGAGGAATTATCCCTCCATCGTGGAAAAGTTCCCATCCTCCACGGCCACAGAGATGCCCTCCGCGTGAGGAGGCAAAACCATCGCCAGGGGAACCGGGTCATTTCCCTCACTAGGACCAAAAGATACTTTAACTATAGTTCTGAAGAAATAGAGGATATTCGAATAACGGAAAGTTAATCGCAAAGAGGATCTATAGAGCAAGGAAGGAGGATACACAACAATGGAATAGGAAGAAAGAGACACAACAATGGAATAGGAAGAAAGAGACACAACAATGGAATAGGAAGAAAGAGACACAAGGTTTCGATATGGAGAATTTGTAAAACACGAGTGTGTGCCCTCACATCCCTATTTATAAGAACTCAGGCATCAACACTAAGAAATTATGCCATCATTACCTAGCACAGATATCGAAGCGGCAGATCTAATCAAAAGACGCACGCGAAGCGATGCAAAGCATCGGAAAAATGCACCATAATGACGCACGATGCCACGACGTCTCCTTGATCCAGAAATGACGCAATCCCAAAAGTTGCGGCTCGCGAAAATCCACGTCGCCATCTCGTCCCACCTTCTCAACCATGACAAACAGAATCCGCTCATCAAGGCCATTTGAGGCCAGTCTCAATAAACGGAGGGACTAACTGCATAGGTCGAAATCTGCCCTAAAATATTTTGGACAATATAGTACTAAGAAATGGGTCAGTCGAGGTCGACTAGGAAGCAGCGAAGTTAGTGTTTGAGATGTCAACACGGGCGAGATCGAACACTATTTGCCGAATTGTAATGGCTAGTTTTGTAAATGGGAGATTAAAGAGAATATTCTAGAGGATATTCTCTATACTTGTACTATTACGGTGTGTTAGGGGTATGTCTCGTATATATAGAAAAAAAGGCAGTGATGGAGAGCAAGTGACATTCATTTGATAAGAACAGACTTTTGAAAAAAGATACTCTCTCTTTGATAAAAATATAAACACTACCTTTTCGTCAAAATTCTTGATCATATTATTTCACACTTTTTCATCAAATCTGAGAATAATTCGAACATTTGAGGAATTGTCTGTCATTTATCATTGTCAGGAGGGACAATCATCTAGTTCATCCTTTATTGGGTGAACCACTTCTTCTATTTGCTTAAATGCCATTTAATGTTACTTATTGTTAGTTCTCCCCCCATTATTGCTCACACTTTTAGAATAATTAATGTACGTTATAGTCAACACATTTCCAGATCTGTCTAATGTTATTCACATTTTCAGAACTTACATCTAAAAATATTATTTTTAACTAAATTTAACCCAATATAATACAAAACTCAACTATTTTAGCCGAAAATCATATTTTTTTGGTCAAACAATTACCAAATATAATGTTAAGATTGTACTGTTACTCAATAATTGAGGGACTAAAAGTAATATTATCCCTTGTTTGAAACTTGAACATTCCGTAATGATTTGAGTGTTCGGAAGTTCATGCTAGGGCCTATAAATGTTCCCACTAGCACTAGTTTGGTGGGCACAAACAATCAGTATAATTCTTTGCTATAATGAGTTCACAATCTGTCATGTACAATACATATATTTTTATTTTTATTTTGCTTTTGTTTTTCTTTCTATACATTTGGAGGCGTGGTTTTTATATTTGAACTAAATTAAAAAGGTTGGTTCTACCTGGAGTTAATCTCAAATACTTACCTTTTATGCCATTTCGAATATTACAAATTGAAGAGAATTTATGCCCAGTCTCTGGAGCAATTGAACTTAATATATGTGCATGAATTAACCAACTTGTCTTCTAATGATAATGTTGTTTTAGAAAAGGACTCGTTTTATATAATCAGAATTTAAATTTTCCACTTTTAGACAAGTTAGCTTGCTAATTACTCCATATATGATTAATTAATGATTAATGCCTTTTCTTTTTTGAAAATGTTAGCATTCATTGAGTGCTAAACGTTTTCTGATTAACCTTTTCTATTCACTGGACTTCTCAGAATATTTGAATGAATAAATTGGTTAATTTACATTGGAAAAAAAGGAGTTTGATTACTCAAAACTAAAATAAGCAAGAAACTACGAGAAATGGGAATATAAGTATATCATACAGAAAGATTTTATGAGGAAGTGTTTTGTAATAATCGGTCTCATTATCTGGCTATATAAGAATATGATTTTAAACTGAAAATAATACTTGAATCCTGGTTTGAGATATTGAGTTATTGCTTTACGTTTGTTTTGAGTGATATAGCCACGTAAATGCTTGGGTAATAGCCAATTATTGTACAGTAAGTGATAGCTTCTGTATAACGTGTTTTATGCAAAACACCATGTTTCAAATTAGACATGGTTTTATGCACAAATTTTTTTTAAGGATAAGTGATTGATTAAGATTTATGAACCTTGAACTAGGATAATTGTTTTACATATAAAATGATATACAATACGTGAACAACTTTATATGATATGATTTGATATGTATAATAGACGTATGGGCCTTATTCTATTCGGTCATCCGTATGGGGCCCAATTATATTGTTGTTCGAGGAATTTCATAAATCACTACCGTTTGGAGACTAATTATTTTATGTAACTGTAGTTTGCCTAATTACTATTTGTAACTACTGTTACCAGTTTGTATCACTTATATTCGGACGTGCAATGAATCGGTCTGTGTCAACTGTATTCATTCGCGCAATGAATATATTCGCAACGAATGCAACATATATCTATTGTATTCGTTTGCACAATGAACCAAGGAGAAATATCAAGGTGTATATAAAGGATACAACCTGTATCGACTGAATTTATTCGAGCAATGATTACAATCTGTATCAACTGTATTCGTTCGCGCAACGAATACAACCTACAGAATGAATGCAACATGTATCAATTGTATTCGTTCGCGCAACGAACCAAGGCAAAATATAGGGGAATATAAAAAGAATATAACATATATTGACTGTATTTCTTCGAGCAATGAATACAACCACATCGAAATTCAGGGAATATATACAAAAGATACAATTTGTATTGACTGTATTTGAATGTCGCGTTATTTTTCCTTGTTGTTCCGACCATATGAATTGGGCTAGGCTACCCGAGGACCCCGGCAGGTCGAATTTGTAGCACGCTAATGGGCATTAGTGGTTTTTTCAGAATTTAGGACCAAAAGGAAAAGAATAGAATAGCCTAAGGGCATAATAATAATAATAATAATAATAAGAAAAAAAAAATCATGATAAAATATCGGAAATCAGAATCTATTTTTATAAAATAGATTGTCGTTTTATCCTTTTTCTTTTTCTTTGTTAGCCACGAATATAATCATTATGTCGGTCATTACTACTATGTCGTTTTAGCTAGTCTCTTTTCTCACTTGTAAACAATCTCTCTGTAATCAAGTCTGTGTATTAATAAAAATCAAAAGGCTTATTGGCCACAGTCGAAGGTCTCAGGTATATCTTTTTCTTGCATTTAATTCTTTATTTGCTGAAAGAATCAGAAAGACCCTGAGAGGTACTGCTATGAGTATAGATTATAATAATTATACTTATGGTAAGTTATATTAGTGTTTGCACTCAGGAAGGTTTAGCTCTTTGTAATGAGATTAAGCTAAACCAAGAGATTAAGAAACACCGTCTAAATGAAAGACAATAATTAGGAGAGTTCTGTGAGAAATTTGCCATAGATATTCCCAAAATTAAGAAATCTCATAAGCAGAAGAAATACCAGAAAGAGTCTTATACGTACAAAAGAAAAAAGAGAATGAATCCCGAAAAAAGAAGGGAGAAGACAGAAAAGAGAAGACATAGTTATAAGAAGAGAAAGGATCTTATTAAATCCATTAAACATGATGCGTGCTACAAATGTGGTAGAATAGGCCACTACGCCAAAGACTGTAAGGTTAAAGATAAGATTAAGAATCTTGACCTAGATGATAGTATTAAGGAATCGTTATATAGGACTCCTATTAAATTCTTCTAAGGATAATTCTCCAGGAAGCAGTGACACAGAATCTTCAACTGATGAAGATTCGAAGGTGTTACAAAATGAAGAATACTATTCTTCTTCAGAAACAGAGTGTGGACCTTGTAGGCAGACCCAAGGTCAGTGTTGTAATAACAACACAGAGGATAAGTTTTATAATATATATTCCAGTTTAAGGACTTAGATATTAATGTCCTTACAAATGATAGTCTATTCGAACTCCTTAAAGTTATTAAGGATCCTGATTTAAGATCCCAGATTATAGATAAAATAGATCCCATTAAGGATAATAGTCCTAAGAATTCTGAAACAGAAGAGATTCCTTTCCAGAAAGGTCCTTATACGATGTCTGATATTAAAAGGATTTTGAAGGAAAAGTCCCAAGCAATTGATAGGCCAACCACAGTTCAGGACTTGAAGGATGAGGTTAATAATCTCAAAAAGGAAGTCTTGAAATTAAAGGCTTCCAATATTGCTTTAGATAAGAGAATTATTAGATTAGAAAATTCTCATGTAGATACAAATCTAGAATTCAGTACTGATATTACTGAACTAGATTTAGGTGCTGGTACTTCCAATAAAGAGGTAAAAGATGATTTTTTAGGAACTGTTAATTTACATGACAATGAATTATTATAAAAATTATAGTACTTTACCACTCAAAAGTTTTTAATAAAAGTAACTCTTTTAATTGATTACAATTTCAAAAAAGAGTTTGTTGCATTATTTGATAGTGGTGCAGATTTGAATTGTATTAAAGAAAGAATAATACCTTCTTGGTATTTTTATAAAACTACTCATAGATTGAAAAATGCTAGTGGTCAGCATATGGGTATTACTTATAAATTGCCCAAAGCTTATATTTGTCAAAATAAGATTTGCATTCCTGAAAGCTTTATTCCAAAAAATTTATCCATCAGGATATAATATTAGGAGTTCTGTTTTTTCACAAAATCATACATTTTACGAATTGGGATGCTCATAGTCTTACAGGTGCTTTCAATGGAAAACCGATTACTTTTGAGTTCATAACTCAACCAATTCAAAAAAATTTGAATGAAATTATTTCTAATAATATTACTGCAAAAAATAACATATTGATTTTTTGAAAAACGAAATTTGCTGTCTTACTATAGAACAGGATTTAAAGACTTCTAAATTAATAGAAAAAATTGATTTACTAAAAAATTAGCTTTCATTGCAGATTTGTGGTGACCATCCAAATCAATTTTGGAATAGAAAATGTCATATTGTAAGTCTTCCATAGGAAGCAGATTTTTTAGAGGATAATATCCCAACTAAGACTAGGCCTTGTCAAATGAATTTCGAATATTTGAAATTATGTAAAAAAGAAATATATTCTTTAATACAGAAAAGTTTAATATAACCTTCAAAGTCCAAATGGTCTTGCACTGCTTTCTATGTTAATAAAACATGCAGAACAGGAACGTGGTGTTCCTAGGCTAGTTATAAACTATAAGCCCCTTAATAAGGCGCTTAGATGGATCAGATATCCAATTCCTAATAAAAAGGAAATTAGACATATTACATGATGCTATTATATTCTCAAAATTTGATCTGAAATCAGGATATTGGCAGATTCAAATAGCTAAATCAGATAGATATAAAACTGTTTTTAATGTCCCAATGGGCCAATATGAGTGGAATGTTATGCCGTCCGTTTTGAAAAATGCTCCTTGTGAATTCCAAAAGATTATGGATGATATCTTTATTCCTTATACTAATTTTATAATTGTTTATATCAATGACATTTTAGTATTTTCAAAAATATTGAAAGTCATTTCAAACACTTAGAATTATTTAAGAAAATAATTATACAAAATGGTTTGGTTATTTATAAACCAAAAATGTTTCTTTTTCAAACTAATATTAGATTTTTAGGTCATAATATTAAAAAGGGAAGAATAGCTCCTATTCATAGAAGTATAAAATTTGCTTCTAAATTTCCTGACATTATTACTGATAAAATCCAGTTACAGAGATTTTTAGGTAGTCTCAATTACATTTCTCCTTTTATAAAGAATCTAGCAAAGGATACTTCTATTCTTTATGATAGATTAAAGAAAGATCCAAAACCTTGGACCAGTACTCATACTGCTGCAATTCAAGTTATTAAACAAAAGGTTAATAACCTTCCTTGTTTAACTCTTGCTAATCCGAATTGAAAAAAAATTATAGAGACAGATGCCTCAGATATTGGTTTTGGTGGAATATTGAAACAAATATCTCCTGTTAATAAATATGAATATCTTGTTCAATTTTATTCGGAAAAATGGAATAATTCCTAGAAAAATTATGCAACGGAAGCCAAGGAAATCCTTGCCATAGCTAAATGTATTCTGAAGTTTCAAACCGATTTATATGATCAGAAGTTTTTAATAAAAGCCTGCCTATAATGAAAAATTCCGATCCTTATATAATGGATCAACTAGCTAAAAACAAAAGATAAATAGCAATGGCCGACATAATAATTATATTCGTGGCCAACAAAGAAAAAGAAAAAGGATAAAACGACAATCTATTTTATAAAAATATATTCTGATTCCCGACATTTTATCATGGTAGTGTCGGCTTGCTTTATTAAAGTTGTTTCGTCCGTATTACCCCAATAATTTTATTGTGGGGCCTTCAGTATCTTTCAAATGGCTGTTCTTTTACCTTTGTCATTCTCTGTAGAAGATTCTTCTGCATTTTCTTCAGAAACTCTTCAAGTTCTTCAATATTAACTTGTTCTAATTGAGTTCCTTGTGATTCACCAGCTAAGCATATGTCCTCGTCTGTTGTATTACCTAATGAGGCCATGGATACTCTTTTGAGCTGTCACACCTCTTTTCGTACACCCCGCGTGAGGAATATATAAAAGAGTTTTTCCAATTAAAGTGACATTATTCGAAATGGGATTATTTAATTATTTTTAGAGTCGCACTTGGAAAATTTTAAATTGGTGTTCCAAGTCACCGGTTTTATCCCAAATCGAGGAAAAATTTTGACTTTCTTAACGAAGTCTGCGAACCAGAAATTCTAAGTAAGGAATTATGTTAACCCGAGGGAAGGTGTTAGGCACCCTCGGATTCCGTGGTTCTAGCACGGTTGCTCAATTATTATAATCGGCTTTTTATTTGATTTTATACCTGTTGTCGGCCTATAGTGCATTTTACATTATTTTGCTTTTCCGCTTTTAAAATTATCGGAGAATTGCAATGTTAATCAAAATATATCACAAATCACGTCACATAAATGCACCCGCAATTTGTAACACTTTTTAATGTAACATCGGGATTTTGGATTTGGGTCACATAAATGCACACCCAAGTTTAGGAAATTAAATTATTAGAATAACGCGCCTAAAGCAAACTACGCGCTTTTAGTTCTTCGAGGGCCATGGAATTCGCTAAATAGCGCACCTTGATTTTTCTAAGTGTTTAATTAATGAGGGCCATATATTTGTAAATTCATTTGGTATGGCACGCCTCGAATTAGTTTTAAAGCTTTTATTAATTAAAAAATTATTAAAACGGGGTCACCTAAAAGGCACCCCCGAAGTTGGCATTGTCACTATGTCACGGGAACCGTACCCATAATCACAACGTAATTAATCGTGTCTAGAAACGAGTTACTAAACGTTTAAAGCGTTAATGCTCATTTATTCTAGTTTTATATTTTAATTAATCAAGAGGGCCACTGGTGATCATTGTTAATTATATGGCGCACCTCTACTAATTTAACGAGTTTTATTAAAACTACATGATGCTGAGTATCCACATTAGCAGTTAGCTTGTTTAATAGGCAGTAGATGAAGCGTGAGTGTAAATAAGTCAACATGAATTCATTTGCGAATGTAGCCATTAACTATGTAAAAGGAACAATTTGAATTTAAAGGGAAATTGTCTTTCAGAAAGCATCCCTAATTGGTTCTACAATGCACAAACTCAAGTGGGTCAAGATCAATTACAACACAGCCAATAACTTTTAATCATACTCTGGGTTTACATTAACAGTGCCTATTTTTGCATGAACGCATATGAAAGACATACATTTACAAACATAGCCAGCAATTTTGCGAAGATGACAGTACTTCACATTGAGAGCATCATTTCTACAACAGCTATATTAAGTCCATCAACACAGTTAAATTACAGATACTAACCATTTAAAGTAACATACTCAACTGTAACCTGATATTATGCGAATGGTAATATTTTCAGAAACAACAGCCAAAGAACAATCCAATTAATGTAGCATTATCACAGCCAACAGTCATGAACTTCACAAACATGATTATAATCTGAATTTTTGCATTAACAGCACTATTTTAACGTGGCCAGCTGAATAAAATAGACTACAATCTGGACTGCTTAAATAAACTAATCCACATGATTACGAATACAACCATTATTTAACAGCACTGTTACCTGATTATCGAACTTCCTAAAATAGACTACGACCCAGATTTACACTATCAGCATTGTTACCAAAACAGCGACTAACAGCAGCAACATTGTTACACTATCAGCACTGCTAATAGCATTGCTAGCAGATTGGAAACAATCATACTACCAACAGTCATATTAGCAACAGTCACGTTACCACAGTCATGTTGATTGTTACCAACAATCATATTATCGGGTGACCACTTAACAATTTGAAGATGGATTCAAAACAGAACTTCACTCGGATTTAGTACCAATAAAGTCGAATATCAGTCACGAATGAATAGGATAAATAGAGCAAATGCAGAGTCTCAGAAATGTGAGACAAGGAGTAACTGGTCTGAACAAACAAAACAAACTCTCAAATGAACGAGAATATGCACAGCGAAGGTCATTCAACGGTACAGAAATAGTTATTAATCAGGGACGAGAAGATTTAAACAGAACGGACAAACAAGGAAAATCACTATGAACTCAGCGGGATTCAACTCCACTACTTAACGAACTAACAGAAAGGAACCAACAAAGCAATAATAGCAAATGAGTGACAGCTATCAACAGGGAACAGTAACATAAGAAATGCATGTCGGGTATACAAATTCGAACAATACACTTAGTCATTTCGCTTGTAACATGATTTACAATTACGAAGTGTTCGAGCATACCTATAAAACTGCGACCAAACTTATCTACGTAAAACAGCGACGACAAGCAGCCCCAGCAACGTGCAGTCAATGACAGTTGTTTCCCCAATCAATCTTCTTTTACTAACCAAGAACAGCAAAGCAGAACCTTAATTCCTTCCCTCAGTTCTAGAAATTATTAAGTATGTTGATGTGCTTATGTGCCTCTCAACTTTCTGTTTTTATCCGATTCTATTTCTTCTTTAGTGTTACTGGATATCAAAAAAAAAATCCCCCTCTCAATGACAGAACCCTTCTTTTTATATCTGAAAACAGACCCCCCCCCCCCC
>MCJB01043687.1:92697-169388 GCA_002018475.1 Nicotiana obtusifolia | reverse complement strand
GTTTATGAATAGATTTGGAGCCTTTGGACGCAAGGTGTCAAGGCTAAGGTTTATTGAAACCTTGAAATTGTTGCCGAGCAAGGTAAGTGTCCGTCTTAACCTTAGCTCGAGGGACTAGGTACTATGTGCTATATGCTAAATTGCTTTTCTATGAGAAAATCGTATAGGTAAGGTGACGAGTACCTATACCTTGGTGTCAAACATGACCGTGAGTCATTTGTTGATGATTATTGTATATTGATGTCATCATTGTTGCATGATATTCATGATATTGCTGAAATGCAAAAGATAAATATGTTCCTAATTGCCGGATGATATCCGTGAAAATTATTGTGGTATGTATATGAGGGGCGGGTGGCACGCCTGCCACAGAGTATTATGAGATGAGGGCGAATGATACGCCTAGTACATGAAGTGAACAAATAAATGTTCTTATTGATGATGGATATGGATGTAAATACTTCTTTCTTATAATTCGGATTAATAATGAATTAATTAATTGAGCAATCGTTAATGAGGTAATTAAAAGGTTCGTGTCTAATTCATTGGGTAAGGTCCTAGGTGTTAACAAGAGTCTATAAAAGTCCGGTGTCATAACCATAGTAAGGTGTCTAGGTTTAGCGGAAATATAAATGGGACGGGGGAAGGTTAATTAATAAACATAAGTGGTAGTAAATTGTTAACATTGACTTAGTTAATTAGGAGTCGAGTAGTGGTCTAGTTATAGTTACTTCCCCCTGGCCAGGTTGGGTGTTATGATGTTATCTCCCAAAAAACGGGAGCTTGATATGATGTATGGTTCCAATGCGTGGAAATTGTTTGTGATTGTGGTGACATGCATAGGTGGAGAGACCGTAGCTGGTGCCACATACGTTACAGAATATTGTGTAATGAGGGCGGGTGGCACGCCTGCCACGAGATATTATTTAAGAGGGCAGGTGGTACGCCTACCACAGGATATTGTGTAATGAGGGCGGGTGGCACGCCTGCCACGAGATCTGTTGTTTCCTTGATTTGATATTGCAATACATATCTTTCTTTCTCTGTTTATTTTATTGATGCACTTTTATTATCTATTGTAGTTGCATATATGTTTAAGTTTAACAAGATTATCTGGAGTCCGGTCTAGCCTCGTCACTACCTCGCCGAGGTTAGGCCAGGCACTTACCAGCACATGGGATCGGTTGTGCTGATACTACACTCTGCACTTTTGTGCAGATACCGGCGCAGCAGGTGTCGGACAGTAAGTAAGACGGACATCCAGTTTTTGCGTGATCACCCAGGCGACCCAAGGTAGTACTGCAGCCGTTCGCAGATCTTGGCGTCATCTGTTCATCCTTTTGTCTCTATTTCCATGTAGTTCGGAAATGGTGCTTTTGATATTTCTTTCGAGACTATTGTATGTAGTATTCTTAGTCTGTCTGTGAATACTGTGTCACCAGTTCTTGGGTAGATTTTGTAAAGAAAGTACTATGTATAAAGAAATTCCGCCTTTTGTATTTAATTTGGTTGTGAATTTATGAATGACGTTTTAATTATATTAATGAAGTTCATTATTGGCTGGCCTAGCTCCTATTAGTAGGCGCCATCACGACTCCCGAGGATGGGAGATTTGGGGTCGTGACAAAAATAGGAACACAATCAACAAAAATACCATAGTCCCTTAGCTGTTTTTTTATCCACAGCAACTGAGCACAGCAAGAAGTTGCTGTCACATATTTTGCTTCAGTTGTAGACAAAGCCACTTAGTTCTGCTTCTTTGTTCCCCAAGACAGCAGGTAAGAACCAAGAAAGTGTGATATTCCTGAAGTGCTTTTCTTGTCAACATGAAACCCTGTCAGCATCAGTATAATCAACTAGATCAAAGTTGTACCCTCTAGGATACCACAAACACAGATCAGGAGTTCTTTTAATATATTTGAGTATTCTTTTGATAGCCTTCATACGAGACTCTTTAATATTTGCCTGAAATCTTGTACACAATCCCACACCTAAATACAATATCATGCCTACTTGTTGTGAGAAACAACAGTGACCCAATCATTCCTCTGTACAACTTATGTTCCAAACTTTTCCCTTTTTCATCAAGGTCTAACTTTGTTGCAATGGAAATAGGAGTGTCTATGGACTTAGAAGAGTCCATGTGGAGTTTCTTCAATAGTTCCTTGATGTATTTTTGCTGATGTATCATGGTTCCAGTAGGTGTTTGTTTGATTTGCAACCCTAAGAAGAAGTTCAATTCATGCATCATGCTCATTTCAAATTCATTCCCCATCATCTAAGCAAATTCTTGCACATTGCTTCATTAGTAACCCCAAATATAATATCATCCACATATACTTGTACAATCAGAAGATTTTTACCTTTACTTCTCGGAAACAGTGTGTTGTCCACCTTTCTCTAACAAAGTTATTGGTTAAGAGGAATTCTGAGAGCCTCTCATACCAAGCTCTTGGAACCTATTTCAGTCCATACATGGCTTTGTCTAACTTGAACACATAGTCAGGAAATTCTTCACTAACCCAGGAGGTTGTTTAACAAACACTTCCTCCTTCAGGTAACCATTCAAAAATGCACTCTTTACATCCATCTGATACAGGGTGAACTCCATCTGTGCAGCAAAATCTATTAACATTCTTATAGCTTCTATTCTGGCTACCGGTGCAAATATCTCATCATAGTCAATGGCTTCTTCTTGATTGTATCCCTGAACCACTAGTCTTGCTGTGTTCCTTGTGATATTTTCTTGCTTATCCAACTTGTTTCTGAACACCCATCTGGCATGACAGTTCTCTTTTTGGGTCTTTGTACCAAGTGCCAGACCTTGCTTCTTTCAAACTAACTCAGCTTCTCTTGCATGGCTATAATCCAATCTGGGTCCTTTAGAGCTTCCTTTATATTCTTAGATTCAACCTGTGAGAGGAATGTTGTAAGTGCACATAGGTTTCTCAGAGATAACCTGGTTTGACAATACTAGGATTTGAGATGATGTTCTCAAGGGGATATGAGCTTTGATGTTTCCATGGTCTAATTTGCATCCCCAGAGATGGTTCACCCAAGGAGTGACCCAAAGAACCAGTGTCAGTAGTTAGTGCTTCATCTGTCTAGGTAGCAGTTAGAGTAGTTCTCTCTTCTTATTGTTCTTCCTGATCACTTTCAACTTCCTTAGGATCTCCTGATCCATCTTCATATTGGTATTCAGGTTCTTTAGAAGTTCCTTCATGAGTGAGTCCTATGTCATAGTCTTCATCCTGTAGACTTTTCTCAGCTATGCTGTTAGATTCATCAAGAATAACATGAACATTTTCTTTTATGCACATAGTCCTTTTATTAAATACTTTGTAAGATTTACTATGTGGTGAGTAGCCCAAGACAATTCCCTTATCACTTCTGTTATCAAACTTTGCTAGAGCTTCTTTTCCATTATTGTGCACAAAATATTTGCACCCAAAAACTCTTAGGTGAGTGACGTTGGGCTTTCTCCTAAGTAACTCATAGGGAGTTTTCTCAATAATGGGTCTGATCATGCATCTGTTTAGCAAGTAACAAGCAATATTGACTCCCTCAGCCAAAAGCTCTTAGGCAGTCCACTGGCAATCAGCATCGTCCTGCCCATGTCCTCTAGAGATCTATTCTTTCTATCCACAACACCATTTTTTTGTGGAGTTCTAGGTGTAGAGAAGTTATGATCAATGCCATGTGTGCTACAGAACTCAAGGAATTTAGAATTTTCAAACTCAGTTCCATGGTATGTTCTTATACTTAATATATCACAACCCAGTTCTTGTTGAATCATTCTGACAAACACACAGAAAACATCAAAAATTTCATCCTTGGATGCCAGAAACAGGGTCCATGTGTACCTAGAAAAGTCATCTACAATGACAAATACATACCTCTTGCCTCCCCTGCTCCTCACTCTCATTAGTGCACATAGGTCCATGTGAAGGAGTTCTCGGGGTTTAGAAGTGCTGACAACCTTTTTAGATTTAAAAGATGACCTTATATGTTTCCCTCTGATACAAGCATCACACACTTTGTCTGAAGTGAACTCAACTTTTGATAGTTCAAGGACCAGGTCTTTTGTTGCCAACTCGCTGAGTTGAGATAGACTAGCATATCCCAGTTTTCTATGCCATAACAGTGGTCATCTTCCACTACACTTAAGCATGTGTGCGCACTCTGAGGAAGAGACATAATGGATATCTTGTAGACATTATTGTGTCTCTTACCTTTTAACACAATTTCATCAGTATCAAGCTTAGCGATAGTGCAGATTTTAGAATTGAACTTTACCTCATTTCCTTTATCACACATTTGAGAAATGCTAAGAAAATTATGTTTAAGACCTACTACATAATACACATCTTCTATATCATGAGAGAGTGACATACCAACCTTACCAATACCTATTATCTAGCCCATTTTCCCATTTAATGACACACTCTCTCCTTAGAAGACTGTTAGTGAGAGGAAGTTTTTCTTTTCTCCAATCATATGTGTTGAGCATCCACTGTCTAGATACTAGTCTTGATTGTTTCCTCTCACTTTATCCTGTACTAGAAATCACAAGTTAGTCTTAGGAAACTAGATAAGCTTGGGTCTCTTTTTATTTGAAAAAGGATGAATCAGATCTCTTCTTGCCAGAAAGGAAGATGATTAATAGTTGTTTTCTTGTTGACCTTAATCCACTTAGTTTAGATAAGGGACTTGATTTTTGGCTCTTCTTCCTTCTTTATATTTTTTGCAAGACCAAAAGTGTTCTTAAATAAGCATGAATTAAGGCAGGCAAGTATCTTTAAAGTGACCTACCTTCCTGCAATGAGTGCACATCTTATTATCAGAAATTCCTACATACTTTGGATCAAACTAGGGAACAAATTTTCTATTGCTAATTCCTGATTTGTTAGTGCTGCAGTATTCATTTAGCCAATTTAGTGCATTTGAGGATCTATTCCACTTGCTTAGCCTAGATAGTTCATATTTGTTTTTTCCAAATTTTCTTGTAATACTTTATTCCTACATTCAATATCACAAAGATTATCTTTAACCTCTTTAGTTCCTTTTCAAGCTTATCTTGTAAATCACTCATTTTTCCTTTACCATGTGTATTAGGTAACTTCTCATTTTTAGAAGTGAGCTCAAGAACCTGGTTCTTAAGGTCTTTGACATGTCCTTCATGATTAGCTTTGTCAGATTCAAGTTCTTTGAGGTCAAGTTTAACATATGAAATGTTGCTTATTAACTGATCATTTCCAGCACTTATCTTGTCCATCTCACTCATCATGGTCACAATTATGGCCATTAGCTATTTTTTAGATATAGCATGAATATTTTCTTTCAAGTTAGAGATACTTACTTGATTTGTTTCATCTTCAATCTCTGAATCACTCATGGCCATCATCCCCATAATTTCTTCTTCTGTTTGGCTTTCTTCAATTGCCATCAGCGCAACTTCAAGGTTTTCATCTCCAAAATCAGCCTCCAAGGTCCTCTATATATCATGAGCAGAGATGCAAGAGAACACCTTGTAGAGAAATTTTTTTGATAAACTTCTGTAGAGCAGGTCCTTTGCTTTAGCCTTTTTTTAGATTACCTGACGATCTTCATCATTATAATCCTCTTCTCTCTTGTTACATTTGTTTCCTTCACTATCCACTTTGGTGGGGATGATTGGTCCATGATTGACAATTAGCCATAGATCAAAGTCAGTGTCCTGAAGGAATGTTTCCATACGCATCTTCCATTCATCATAGTGATATCCATCAAATAAAGGAGGTCTTCCAATGTGTATTCCAAGCTGTACTAGAGGGTCAGTCTCCACTGCCTGATGTGCATCAATTACAACATAGATACTTATGGCCTCGTCCTCTTTCTCTTCCTCTTTATCATTTCCACTGTCCTCATATGCTGCTAGAAAAACCTGCTTCATTGCTTCAGTGAATCCTTTGGCTAGGATTTTCCCTTTGGATCATTCTCTCTCATTTTTTCCCGTTTCTCCTTTTCAGCTCTTTCTTTCTTCCATTCAATTTTCCACATTGGGTAGTCTTTAACCATGTGGTCTAGCTTGTTACACTTGTAGCACCCATCATATGAAGCTTTATCGATTTGCTTAGGTTTACCACTGTTCTCTCTCTTAGATGTATTTTTGGAATTTCTCATAAACTTCTTGAACTTGGAAAATATTTCTAGGTCAAGATCATCACTGTCAGATTCATCTTCTTCAGATGCCTTAAGAACCAAGGCCTTATCCCTCTTTGGTTCTTCCTTACGCAATTCTATCTTTCTCATCTCACGAGTCTTTAAGTTTGCAACCAACTCATCAAGTGAGATCTTATCTAGCTCCTTTGCTTCTTGAATAGCTGTGACTTTTGATTCCCATGAAGCTGGAAGAATCCTTGGAACTTTGCTAACCAATGTTTTTTGAAGTAAATACCTTTTCAAGTGATTTCAGTTCATTTGTTATTATAGTAAACCTAGACATCATCTCCTAGATGGGCTCAAACTCCTTTATGGAGAAGAGCTCATAGTTCCTCATAAGCAATTCAATTATTGATCTCTTCACTTGGTTTGTTCCTTCATGAGCAGTTTGAAGTGCATCCCAACTCCTTTGCATTAGAGCGGGTTAATATCATGTTGTACTCATCAGGACCAAGTTCACAGATAAGGATCTTCCTGTCCTTTACATTCTTTTTCATCATTTTGAAATCTGTTGTTACAATTTCAGAGGGGTCTTTGGGAACAGTTTCACTTTGCCCATTTGTTTTGGTAGGAGTTAGTGGACCTTGATTCACTATGGTCCATAGTTCATAGTCTTCAGCCATTAGAAAATCTTCCATTATTGCTTTCCACCAGCTGTAGTATTTTTCATTAAACATGGGTGGTCTAATAGTTAACTGTCCTTCATTAATCCGGGTGGAGCACTCATTTTGCTTCGAAGATTTCTTTAGGTGTTAGTCGTGTGTGAGAGAACCTGCTCTGATACCAATTGTTAAGAGTACCTTTATGGATTACTAAAGAACTTGGTTCGTTACCTTACTCCTTAAGTGTAAGAAATAAAAAGAAACAGTAAAGTAAACACAATAATTTTTACGTGGAAAATCATCCGGCTCAAAAGGTGCAAAAACTACGATCTTCCACGTAGGATTTTAGCTTTAACTTTACTAAAACAATGAGCTAAATGTATCGATTACAAAGCTGTAACTCAATACTCTCCAGTTCTCCTACTTTAACTATTTGACTCACAAGTTACTCTAACTTGCGAAACCAAATAATTTCTCCAACTCACTGGTTGTATATGACACTTTGATTACAATTCGATTTCCTAAAACATATTTACTAAACTGACTCAAGAAGAACACTAACACTAGTAATCAACTTGAGTATAGAAAATGTAGTTCTTCAGTTGATGTGTAAAAAGGATGATCTCGGCAGTCCAAAAAGTTAGTATTTAAACTCTCTGGACTCCGAGATCTTTTAGGAGTCCTATGCTTAGTCAGCTTCTTGTTTGATAGGACTCCTACTGCTCCAAGGACTCCACAATTCTTGGAAATCTTGTCTCTCACTTATGCAAGCATATCTTCTTGGACAACAACCCTTATCATGTTTAGCAGTCCTCTTCCAACGAACTCGGACTTGAGTAACTTTGTGTCTCTTGTAAGAACGCGCAATCATCAATCTTGAGGACCTGGTTCTTAGAGCATTTCCTCAGAACAAATTTTGTTAATCATCAAAACCTCAATGCTCAACATATATATATATATATATATATATATATATATATATATTGGTATGATGATGATATAAGTTGGGCTTAAATGAAGAAGCAACAATTCATATAGCTGACCTCAACTTATTTGTAACAGAGACGTAACTATCGTTGTATATGTTTTCTTATAAATTTTATTTTTATATGCTTCTTTAATTTCATTTTACACAATCTAGTTAACGTTATAAATTAGCCAGTCCTCAATTGCATCAAAGCAACCTTTTCTGTTGTTAGGAATGAAAAATTATTATCTAGGAATATTGAACTTCTTCCTGATAAAGTCGACATGCGTGAAAATGGACGAATGAATATTAGAAACCTTTTTAAAAAACATACTGGACCAAAAAGATAGAATTTTGTAGGAAGAAAACAACTAAAGGAAGAAAGAGAAGAAGCAATGGCCTATCAGTTTGCATATATAGGCAGACACTAAACATGGAGTAGGTTGTGTTATATATCGTATCCACATTAGAGTTATATTTATGCATATCAGACACTTAATATCATAAAAATGAAGCAAATACCATTTTATCAAGATTATTGCTCTTTGCCTAAAGTCCTTGCCATGAGATCCCGTGTGAACTTTCTTGATTTGATCCCAACATGTAGTTATATTAAATTTTTACTGCTCCTTTAGGTTAGTCCGTTTTTACTCTGTCCGTATTTGTTTGACACATCAAAAGTATGCCAATAAATCAATTGTTAGAATAAAATCGAGCTAGATAAATTTATTTTTTTAAAATCTGAGGGGTTACATTGTTTTTTCCTCGTGTCTGTAATTATGGCCAGTATATGTAAAAAAGCCAGCAAGGGTTAACTGGACCAGTTGGAGCTCCATTGGCAAATTTAGGTTCATGCTTTTTAATAGAAATGAAGCAAAAATAGAGTAAATTTTATGGAGGGTTGAAACAACAAATTTTTGCGTCGAAAAAAATAAATAATCAAGATTAGAAAATTGCGTGATAAATGTAGTATTTGATTTCAATAAATATTGAGCGTTACAATCTCTATAGTATTCCTCTGATTCTTCAAGAACGTAAACTATCTTGATGAACTTGATTTTTATTTGATTCAATGGCTTGTAAAGCTTGGTCTTGAATCTCCTTCTTGAACTTGAATTTAGATTTAATCACGAACAAGTAATTTGATCTTGAACAACTTGGTATTTAATTTGGCTTCGTTCTTGATTTTGAACTTGAACTTGTAGCTTAAGTGCTTGAGTTCTTTAACTTGTAGCTTGTAGAGAAATCTGTGATGTTTGATCCACGAGCTCTTTGCTTGCTTCTTGTTATTACTTCTGGTGTCTTCTAGCTTTATGAAGACTTCTATTTGTAGTTGTAGAGAGTAGTATGGCTTTGCGATTTGATTGGTCCGTTTGAACTGACCAATACCAGCTAGACGCTTGGCACAATTCTATTGGTTGTTAATTTGACTTGGTATACCACCCTTTCTTGACACATGGCATGAAATCATTGGCTCATTTATTTGGCTTGGATTGTCACACCACTTGACACGTGGCATAATTTTATTGGCTCGTTCTTTTGACTTAGATTGCCACGTCACTTGACATGTGGCATGGGTCTGGGCTTTAAGATGGGCTAATAGCCATTTGAACCTTGGGCTAATGAAGTGGGCTTATCATTTAATTTGTAGTCCAATTGAATGGACTAGCCCAACACATATATATTAGATTTAAACAATTAGCCCAATTTACTAGCCACAATATTTGTTTGGACTAATATCTTAAATTTAATATGGTCCAACTTATTTTATGAATTTAAATTCGATAAAATTTAAATACTTACAAATGCTCCTAATTCAAGATTTATCGGAGTGTAAAATTGTTAATCCTCAAAGACGAAGCTTGAAGTAATACAAAAAACTTTTTTTGATTGTATTCGTGTAATTGCTTCGTTCATGTAGTCCATTTGGATGGAACAGAGAGTTTGATTGATAATAGACCCAGAGGTTTGTCAAGATTAAAGCATCAATTAAGATCCATACATATCACATATCTAATGGCCCCACGTGGAAGCACTTGTTATCTTGATATCAACTACTTGTTGTGCTTAACTTCTAGAAAGACTGAGGAACAGAAGCTAAGCTTATCATATTAACTAACCAAGCTCCACGTAACTGCGTCTAATGTCTCATTCCACAAAATTTGAATTTGAATGGACCCGTGCAGATAGATTCCAAAGTTTTCGAGTTACAATCGGACTATAATTCTCTTCAACAGTGTCCAATCTGATGAATTCAAATCCTTATTTTAAGGAGATCAACTCGTTGGGTCTCTATTGAATAATTTGAATAGAAGGAAACTCGTTGCTTCATCCATGCCTATAAATACAAACACAGAGCTACATCTACTTTCGGCTTCATGGCTTGATAACCAAAGGTAGTCTCGACATTTGATAACCAAAGGCGGTCTCGTCTTCTTTCTTCTTCTTCTTATTTTTTGATTTGTTGTTGAGGTTCCTATTCCATCTAGCTGCTCCCTTTTTTCCCCTTATTTTATGCACATAATAAAGGGCAATTCGGTGCACTAAGTTCCCGCTGTGCGCGAGGTCAGAGGAAAGGTCGGACCGCAAGGGTCTATTATACGCAGCCTTATCCTGCATTTCTGCAAGAGGCTGTTTTCATGGCTCGAACCCGTGACCTCCTGTTCACATGGTAATAACTTTACCATGTTACGCACCTAAATGATCTCTATATATATATATATATATATGTATATATATATATATGTATATATTTATGTTTTCAATCATGCATGTGATTTGCTATAAAATTCTGAAGGATAAAAGCTGAGCTTCATTTATCTCCTTTGTTCTGTACAAACAAGAATATTGCTAATAATTTGTTTGCAAAGCCCCTTTAATGGTCTGAATCAATTTCGTTGTGTGGAATATTACACTTGCTTGATTATCTCGTTTTAGTCAAGGGCCCATATGTTTTTATTTAAATAAACACACAATTTTGTCTCCAATCAGTGAAATCAATCATGTAATCCAAAAGATTTTGCTGCAACTTGGAAGATATGGAGCTTTATTTGCCTTTGGAATTGCCTTAGTCAATATGAATTCGGTTTCACGATCCAACTCCGTCCTTCGCTAACTTCTCTTCTTCGTTTAATCTTTATGCTTTCCATTTTCTTATTCGAATTAGTCTAGCAATGAGGAGTTGGGCCATTTTGGATATCATCTTCTACTTTGTAACTACAACAGGCAACTTCTTTTCTTTCCACTATTTTGGACATTCTTCTTTTTTTTTTTCGTGCTCGTAGAATTCAAGAGAGTAGATAATTCGAAGCGATTAAAGGTTATCCGCCTGAAAATTTACTCATGTTCGTAAAGTATTACTTTATACAAGATGATATTACTTTGAACATGACGAAGACATTACATTGTCTCAAGTAGAAGACTTTTTTTTTGAGCCGAAGATGATTACGCCGTCTAAGCCGAAGTTTTATTTTATCTGAGGTTTAGACCATTACATCGTCTAAGCCAAAGTTTTTTTTTTTCTTTTCTGAAGATTTGACTTAACTTTATTTGAGGCGAATACTATTACACTGTCTGAGCTAGATAGTTTGCTTTGTCTGACGTGAAGATCATTACACCGTCTGAGCAAAAAATCTTTCTTTTTTTTTTTTTTTGAAGATTTGACTTTACTTTATCTGAGACGAAGACCATTACACAGTCTGAGCCAAAGAGTTTACTTTGTCTGAGGTGAAGATCATTACACTGTTTGAGCCAAAAATCCTTTTTTTGTTGAAGATTTGACTTTACTTTATTTGAGGCGAAGACCATTACACCGTCTGAGCAAAAAATCTTTTTTTTTTTTAAAGATTTGACTTTACTTTATTTGAGGAGAAGACCATTATACTGTCTGAGCCAAAGATTTTACTTTGTCTGAAGCAAAGACCATTATACTGTTTAAGCTAAAGACTTTATTTTGTCTAAAGCAAATATCATTATACCGTCTAAGCTGAAGATCTTATTCTATTTGAAGATTTGATTTTCATTATCTGCGGTGAAGACCATTACACCGTCTAGGCCAAAGATTTTACTTTATCTGAAGCAAAGACTATTACACCATCTCAGCTAAAGATTTTACTTTATCTGAAGCGAAGACCATTACATTGTCTAAGCTAAAGACTTACTTTAATGCTAATTTTTTTTGACATTATGGAATCTCATTTCAAGATACATAAACGAGTGATTACATGAAAAGCATGATTTGTTTTCAGAAGCTGACTACCAAGAGCATTTCTTCAATTTCAATGTTCACAGGTAATTTTACGATCTCTTTTATATAGATATGTTTCTCCCTTTTCTTTTGCAGGTAGAAGAAGAAATCAACTTAAAAGACTTCACCTAGCAAAGAAAACCTCACAGTTGAAGAATTATCTTTCTCCAATATAAACAAGGCATGCAATCAAATATACTAAAGACTTCTAGTTGAAGATTTGAAGATATATTAAAACATTCTTTCAAAGAATTCAAGATATAAATATTTGAAGATGGTGCAATCTATATTAAAGGCTTCTACAATATATTTACAGATATGCTGAATCTTCCAACTAAAGAATTGAAGGCTATATCAATTTGAAGACTTCTAGACAACATTGGTGGCTTCTGGTTGGCTTTCACTTGAAGATTTGGTGGCTTAGAATAGTTTAACTTGCAGGCTTCAACCTTATAGACTTAGAATATTTAAAGACTATTGCTTGAAGACTTGACGGATTTGAAGACTTCTCTTGAAGATATGGTGAATTTGAAGACTTTAACTTGATGATTCAACTTGACTTTGCAGTATTGAAGACTTCGACTTGAAGATTTGGTGAATTCGAAGGTCTCAGCTTCACTTGGCATATTTGAAGACTTCAACTTGAAGATTTGGTGAATTTGAAGAATTCAAATTGAAAGTTAAATTCGAAGAGTTCAACTTGGAGATATAGCTAACTTGAAGAATTCAACTTGAAGACATGGCAGACTTAGAGGCTTCAACTTGATGACTTGGCAGATTTGAAGATTTCGACTTGATACTTAACGATTTGAAAGCCTCAACTTGCACTTGCTGGATTTGAAGGCTTCGACCTAAAAACTTGGTGGATTTGAAGACTTTAACTTGAAAACTTAGTACTAAAAAGTTTTCAACTTGAAGACTTCGGAGCCTACTAAATACTATAATCATTTCGTTGAGAACACCAAATCTCCGTGGAGGGCTTGCCCTCATTGAGCCATCAATATCTGATAAGATAGAGAGTTTAATGAAAGAATACATGTACACCTAATTTTTAAGCATCAATCAAGTGAATAATATTCCATCATACTTCATTCAAATAATGCTTTGGGTAATATGTTTTTTTTGAATTCAATGACTGAACTTAGAATGGAACTCTAAGCTGCCTACGTACCTCGGTGAAGATGATCAAGTCATTCCGTAGTTCGAAATGGTTGAGTTATTTTTTTTAATGTCCTAACTTTTGCCTAGGCCGCCTTTTTCGAGGTTTTCAACCTAGTGGACTCCTTTTTTTTTTTTTGCATGTCCTAATTTTTGCGTAGGCCGCCTCTTTTGAGGTTTTCAACCTAGCGGATTTTTTTTGGGACCGTGCACAGTTTATACTCTTGCGGGCCAGGAGTAACATGTAGTTTATGCTCTTGCATCGAGGAGCGTATTTGTTTTCTTCAACAATAGTGTCTCATCATGGATTTCTCATTGATAGGGCCAATCCGCAAACCTTCTGAGTCAACTATCTTGTAAGCGTCGCTTGAGTATACCTCTTGTACAACATATGGTCCATCCTACTTAGCAGAGAATTTACCCTCAGATCGATGAGAGGTAATAATAGGCCTTTTGAACACAATAACATGGCCATCCACTTGGAAAGATCTAAGGCGCACCCTTTTGTTAAAGATCAAGACAGGCGAGCTTGATAACATTCAAGGCTTTGTTGAGCTTCTAGCCTCTTTTCATCAAGAGCTTCCAATTCTTCAAGGCGTAACCGAGCATTTTCTTCATCAGTGAGTCCTTCTTGAATGGCGAGCCGCAATAATGGATGTGATAGTGGAAGGACTGCTTCAACTCCATAAACAAGTGAATAAGGAGTCGCGTGCGTTGGTGTGCGATATGTGGTCCTATATGCCCAAAGAGCTTCTTCCATTCTCTCATGCCAATCTCTCTTAGAATTAGAGACAACCTTTTTCAACAAGTTGCAGAGCATCTTGTTAAATGCTTCAGCAAGTCCACTGGCAGCAGCATAATACATGGAGGAATTGCGTTACTTGAAACCAAAAAGATCACATATTTTATTCATCAACTTGTTATCAAATGGCTTACCATTGTCCATTAATATATATCGAGGAATGCCAAAGCGATAGATAATATTGACTCGGATGAAGTTAGCCATATTTTCCTTCTTTACTTCCTTAAGAGAAACAGCTTCAGCCCACTTCGAGAAGTAATCAGTTGCAGCCAAAATGTATAAATGTCTACCAGAAGACTTTGGCAATGGGCCAACAACATTTCAGCCCCAAGCATCAAATAGCCAAGAGGCAACAGTTGGGTGCAACACTTCAGCTGGTTGATGTATGACGTTAGCATGGAATTGGCAAAATTTACACCTTCGAGCGTAATCTAAACAATCTTTCACCATGGTTGGCCAGTAATTCCCCATTCTTTTTATGTGAAAATGAAGTTTTGGTCCAGATTGATGTGCTCCACATACTCCAGAATGTGCTTCTTGCAGGGCTTGGAGGGATTCATCAGCCCCTAAACAACATAAGAGCACTCCGTCAAATGATCCTCACTAGAGTATATCTTAGTAATAAAGAAAATGAGGGGCTCTTCTTCGGATTTCAGTATTCCTTCGGGGATTTTCTGGCAATATCCCATAACAAAGATAACCAAATTAATAGTTGTTGCCAATCTTCAATTTCAACCTCAAGAGCGGAATTAAGATGATCAACTTTTCTTTCATCTTCATCGTAGTCATTTGGTGGAGGAACTACCCGTCTTTGGCAAATAACGACTTGCGTTTGATCAGGAAAAGATCATGTAAAAGCTAAGGCTGCTAATGCATCGGCTCTCTTGTTTTTCTTTCTCGGCACGTGTTGAATAGTTACCTCTCCAAGCCAATTTACCAGTCTCTTAGCATACTTGTGATATGGGACCAACTCTGGCTTCTTGACCTCATAACTACCCAAAAGCTGATTATTCACTAACTGGAGTCTCCAAAAACTTGTAGTTGCAGTTGCTTCATATCCACAGCCATTTCAAGCCCAAGTATGAGCGCTTGATATTCAGCAACATTATTGGAGCATCGTTGTGTCAGAGTGAAAGAATATGGAAAAACTTCTCCTTGAGAAGTGATAAACACTATTGCAGCGCCAGCTCCTTCACGATGTGCAGCGCCATCAAAATACATCTTCCAAGGAGGTTGAATTTCTATGACCATTGCATCTTCATCAGGCATTTCATCGGACAACTCCCAATCATTTGGAATCGGATGGTCAGCTAGGAAGTCTGCTAATGCTTGTCCTTTTACCGCCTTTTGAGGAACATACACAATTTCAAATTGTTGAAATTGGAGGTACCACCTTGCTAATCAATCACTTAGGACAGGTTTAGACATGACAAACTTGATAGGATTCACTCTTGAGACGAGTTGCACAACGTGAGCTTGGAAGTAATGCTTCAGCTTCTAAATAGAGAAGACAAGTGCCAAACATAACTTCTCAATAGGTGAATACTTGAGCTCATTTGGCGCCATCATCCTACTCAAGTAATAAAGTGCATTTTCTTTGCCTTCATTGTTTCCTTGAGCTAGGAGCGGTCCTACTGACCTTTCCTGTGCTGAAATGTATAATTTTAATGGCTTTCCATGTATGGGGGCTGTCAGTACTGGAGGTTTCATCAGATAAGACTTAATGCTTTCAAAAGCATTTCCGCAAGCTTGGTCCCATTCAAAAGGAACCCCTTTCTTCATGAGGCGACTAAATGGTTGGCATCTTCCAGCCAAATTCGAAGTAAATTTTCTAAGATATGCCAACTTATCTTGTAAGCTTTTTAATTCATGAATATCCTTAGGCTCGAGAATTTTCAAGATAGCATCAACCTTAGCTTGATCAATTTCAATACCTCGATGTCGAACAATAAAACCAAGGAACTTTCCAGAAGTAACCCCAAAGGTGCACTTCAACAGATTCATTCTGAGTTGGTATCTTCGAAGCCGTTGGAATGCCACCCTCAAATCTTGTAAGTGATCATGTCTCTTACTTAACTTTACCACCAAGTCGTCAACATAATACTCCACATTTTATGAAGCATGTCGTCAAAAATGTTTTGCATGGCGCGTCGATATGTAGCACCAGCGTTTTTCAAACCAAAAGGCATATATATACCTTTAGGGGTTCGAAAGGCAGTAAGTTCTTCATCCTTTGGTGCCATGTGAATTTGATTATATCCAGACAAACCATCCATGAAAGACATTGCCTCATATCCAGTTGTGGCATCAATCATGAGCTCCGGGATGGGAAGAGGAAATCCATCCTTAGGACAAGCATTATTTAGGTCCCTAAAGTCAACACAAACTCGGATTTGGCCATTCTTCTTTCTTACAGGGACGATGCTTGAAATGCATGTAGGATATTTAACTTCACAAACAAAACCAGGCTAAATAAGCTTGTTAACTTCGGTTTCGGTCAAGGGAACCAGTTCAGGTCTGAAGCAACGTTGCACTTGCTTTGCAGGACGAGCACCTCGTTTTAAACAGCAAGATGATGAACATCCACCTTGGGGTCTAAACCTGGCATTTCTTTGTAGCTCCAAGCAAATACGTCTTTGAACTCCTTAAGTAGCTCAATATATTTTCGCTCTTCATTACCATTTAGAGAGGCACTTACATATGTGGGATTTGGATCTTCAACAGCTCCGAGATTGACTTCTTTAGTGCATCAACCGTTGTCTTCACCCCTTCTTCAAGCTCAGGTTGTGCATCTTTAGTGTCTTCTTCCTCTTGAGGATCACAATCATTGAAATATATGTGATGACATACACAAATATCAAGGAACTTTTCCTCGACTTCCGTATAAGATGAAGCATTTTGTTCGTTATGAATGGTGATATGATATGATGACCCCACACTTTCTTCATCTTCCTCCCGTTCTTTAGAGTGGACTATAGTATGAGCCTTTTCTTTGAGGACCTCTCCGCATGAAACTACAAGTTTGGTGTCTCCCCTCATTCTAGAAGGAATCAAACTTGGGCAGTCTGTGGTCAAAATCTCCTTTTTAGCGAAGATAGGTGCTCCAATCCTTCTATTACTTCCATGACGCTTGTTTTCCTTCTTTTGTGGTTCCAACCTATCAAAGACTGAGGTCCTTGGTTTCGTAAGTCGATCAAACACAGAAGGTTTCTCATTAAGCATCGTAGACACTTCTTTAGCAGTAATGTAGTTACAACTTGTCCTTTTAATAGAGATACGGATTGGTGGGGGTTGTTTGTAACCCAAACCTTCACGTGATTGCTTCGGTGAGTACCCTTTCTCCATCATCATCTTTTGAGTAGGGTTTGAAGCTTCAGGCGAGAGCTTTCCCAACTTGGATGTTTCATTGGGATCATATCCAGATTTTGCTAACAACTTGTAGGCATTTGGGTCAAAGCCCTCATCTGTGCGCTTTGCAGGAAGTGCTATTTGAAGCGAATTGTGGTTTGATGATTTGACAAACCCTTTAAGCAACTTTGTAGACGACTTAATTGCATCAATTCGCTTGATAGGAAGAGTCAATTCTCCTAACACATTACCTTGTAGTTCCGAAGATGGATCTTCAACCTTCCTTGCCTTTGGGACATAGCGAAGAACAGGGGTCACTCTCTTACTTGAAGATGCCTCATTCATCTTGTTCCTATCATAAAGCACCTGATATTTTTCAACCGTAATCTTTGCCTTGCTAGTTGTGACATCAAACTTCATTGCAACACTTTTGGTCAACATCACATCATCAACCTTAACCTTCTTTGAGACGTAATTCTTCAAGTAGAATTTCGCAGCGAGAAAGTATTATTCAGCCTCGGTAAAGGGCTTATCACCAGCAACTATCTTCTTTTCGACCCCATCTTCACAGTATTTCAAGCATTGATGGTGGGTGGATGAAACCACTTTGTTCTCGTGTATGCATGGTCTTCCTAACAAGATATTATATGAGGTCTTTGCATCGATCACATGCATCCATGCACTCGAACGCATATCTCCCATATTGATTTCTAATTTGATGGCCCTTATAGCTCTTTTCCCCCTTTGATTGAACCCTTGAATCATCTAATGACTTTCACATAGTTCATCCATCGGTATTCTAAGCTCTTTGACAGTACGAATTGGGAGAATATTGACGCCAGATCCATCATCGATCAAAATTCTACATATTCTGCGTTCCCCCACAAAGCCAACCATAAATAAGGGACGATTATGGTGGGTTTCACCAAGCAAAAGATCATCATGAATGTGATTTTTACATCACAAATGTCCACTTCTTCAGAATTCTCAATGAGTTTTTCAGACAAGGGAGGCGGCAACAATGATGGATCTTCCTTCTTTGTCTCTTCTTCGTCTACCCTACAACATGAGGCCTTGATATATTCACAGGAAGCTTGCGAGCGTAACCACCTTGGCAGGAATTCATCAATGTCACTGGATGACATAGCTTTTGATAATGATTCTCCTCCATTTTTGTTTTCTTCCAATTCTTTTTTATCATTTTCTTCTTGTGTCTTTTCACCATTTTCCCTTAGTCAATTGCTTAGTTGGATCCCTTTGTGAACTTGTCTTACAGCGTCTCCGCCGGTCACAAAAATCCAACCTTCATCATCAGTTTGACCATCACATGATTCACTTTCCTCTTGAGATCTTTCCTCCACTATTAGATTATACACTATAGGGAGAAGCAATGGTTTTCTCACATCGATAGGTTCAAAGTCACCAAATTTAATCATATTTGATGATGATGCAGTTTGGATGCCATCATATTCATGTACTTCGACAAAATTGCAAAGAACAATGGGATCAAGTGAACCAAAAATGAAAGAGACTTGATTCGAACTGTCTTTCTCATCCTCAAGCAAGATTTTTCCTTCAGCGACCAAGTCCATGATTTTCTCCTTGAAAATAAAGCACTTTTTAATAGGGTGGCCAATCAACCGATGGTACTTGCAATAATTTGGATCATTAGTCCTTCCAGCTTCGTCTGGCCGCTTCATTTTGGGTAACTCAATGAGTTTCAACTCGAGGAGTTCTTCAAAAATTGCTGGGACATCGGAGTCCAAGAATGGATATTCTTTCTTTTGCATTTCCTTCAGAGTTAATTTTCGGCCAACTTTATCCTGTAAGGACTTTGTCCTCACTCTTTGCTTCTTACTCAATTTTGTAGTGACCTTTAATGGCGAGGCATTAACAGTCATTGATTCCTTGCTCTCAGACTTCGGCACAAACTTGCCTCCTTTCTTTATTTCTTATTTATCCTTCACTTTGCGAGGTTCATAAGCAAGTAGCCCTTGATTTTCACTTGAAGACATACTTAACTCCATATCATGAGCACGTGTAGCCAATTCTTCAATAGACTTAGGCTTGATACCCTGTAGGATTTAGCGAAGTCCCCAATGCATTTCTTAGATACATATTTCTATTCCAGAAGCTTCACTAAGTCTCAGTTGAGGCTTGCATTCCTCCATCAATCGATGAAATCAATGACTGGTTCATCCTTCTATTGACGCGTCTTTGTGAGTTCAACCATACTTACAATATTCCTTGTGATATAGAAGCGATTGAGAAATTCATGTTCAAGTTGCTCCCACCTATCGATAAAACCGGCCTCGAGATTAGTGTACCGATCAAAAGCATTTCCTTTTAAGGAACGAACAAAGCTACTTGACAAGATAATCTCCACAGGTTCCAGCATTATTACAAGTTTCGGTGAAGTGTGCAATGTGTTGCTTCGGATTTCCTTTACCATCAAATTGTTGAAATTTTGGGGGTTGATAACCTGCAGGCATCTTCAAACTATCAATTCTCGCAGTGTATGGCTTCGCATATGTAAGAGAAGACTTGGCAACAACATCGTTCTTATCTTTGATGGTTTCCATGATGAAGTCTTTTGAATTGGTCAATGGGAATAACCCCGTCAGATGAAATCTGAAGTTCTTTAGGAGTCGTTGTCTGCCTTGCAGATGAGTCTCCTTTATCTTGCATCATAGGGAGCTTTCCAAGGGCATGCCTTGAACTCCCTCCATCATGCTTTCAACTCTATCTGTCAGCTTGACAATTTGATTATCTTGATCTTTCATATGCTTCGTTAACCCCTCAATTGCCTTTGTTAAATTTGCGAGTTGTTCTTTAATAGTTGAAGTGTTAGTCACCATCGCTTGGATAACCATCATGGATGGTGTAGCAAAGCATGGATTTTCTCTTACACCATACTTTAGGTGGAACAACTCACATGGAGTGATTGGAGCATATCCAGTGATCAAGACATCAACATCATCTTGTGTGATGAGATTCTTAGATCTAGACTGGCTAAGTAGAGCCAATGTCTTTTCAACAATTTCATCAATGTTCGCTCCTTCTTCCAATTCAGTTGAAAAAGATCTTGCCCCTTTTAAGGATCGAAAATCAAAGATAGGAACTGATGCAGACGACATTTGAAATTCTTGTCGTCCCGGCAAGTTTGCTTTGTTCCTGGTGACAGATCCTACGCTTTCCATAGTAGCATCTAACAATGTTTCAACATCAGAGGAAAACTTGAAATCCGTAGCAGTAGTGAGTTTGAAGTTAATATTCTTAGGAGCCATTTATGTGTTCTTGAAATTTGATAATTAAAGAGATGAGAGGTAGAGATCGTCCCACTAGGTGTGTCAGAAATTTGTAACAATAATTTTTTGCGTCAAGAAAAATAAATAATCAAGACTGAAAAGTTGCCTAACAAATGTAGTATTTGATTTCAATAAATATTGAGTGTTACAATCTATATGGTATTCCTCTGATTCTTCAAGAATGTAAACTATCTTGATGAACTTGATTTTGATTTGATTCAAGTACTTGTAAAGCTTGGTCTTGAATCTCCTTCTTGAACTTGAATTTGGATTTAAGCACGAACAAGTAATTTGATCTTGAACACCTTGGTATTTGATTCGTCTTCGTTCTTGATCTTGAGAACTTGTAGTTTAAGTGCTTGAGTGCTTTAACTTGTAGCTTGTAGAAAAATCTGCAGTGTTTGATACACGAGCTCTCTGCTTGCTTCTTGTTATCACTTCTGGTGTCTTCTAGCTTTGTGAAGACCTCTGTTTATAGTTGTAGGGAGTAGTATGGCTTTGCGATTTGATTGGTCCGTTTGAACTGACCAATAATATCTAGACACTTGGTACAATTCTATTGGTTGTTAATTTGACTTGGTATGCCACCTTTTCTTGACACATGGCATGAAATCATTGGCTCATTTATTTGGCTTGGATTGCCACATCACTTGACACGTGGCATAATTTTATTGGCTCATTCTTTTGACTTGGATTGCCACGTCACTTGACATGTGGCATGAGTCTGGGCTTTAAGATGGGCTAATAGCCATTTGGACCTTGGGCTAATGAAGTGGGCTTATCATTTAATTTGTAGTCCAATTGAATGGACTAGCCCAACATACATACATACATACATATATATATGTATATATATATATATATATATACATATGTTTTGAAGTATTAAATGTTTTCTCGACCCAAAATCCCACCTTAAGGATCGTGATGGCACCTAGTCCGCGGGACTAGGTAAGCCTAGCACATGCTGAGAATATACAGAAGTAACCAACATAATTTCAAACATTAACTGATAATTGAAATAACATAGCTGAACCGAACAACAGTCATACAACCCCAAAATCGGTAATATAGAGTCATAAGCTCTACTGAGTTCACTAGATATCTCTAAATACAATAATGTTCTGGAATGAAAATAAATAGTAATGAAAAATAATAGAAGGTGNATATATATATATATATATATTAGATTTAAACAATTAGCCCAATTTACTAGCCACAATATTTGTTTGGACTAATATCTTGAGTTTAATATGATCCAAATTATTTTATGGATTTAAATCCGATAAAATTAAAATGCTTACCGTGGTCATTCAGCTTTGTGTTCATTATCCAACGGTCACTTTTTGTTGTTACGTAAAAGCCATTCAACTTTGTGTTCATTATCCGAAAGTCATTTTTTTTTCTTTTGTTACACAAAAATTATTTTACTTTCCTCTAGTTATCACAAAAGTCACCTCGGCTAAATTTTAAAATACTTTTACTTAAAAAGTCTATTATGCCCTTGACATTATAAATTCTCCCATTTTTGTAATACATTCTATATTATATACTGTATAATGTATTGTACTTATATTTAAAATAATATTATATTATTTTATTTATTATTTTTATACATTTAATTTTCTATGGCACTTAATTTGTTTAATCATAATCAAATATTAATATATTTTAAATATAAAACGACAAAAATATTTATTTTTTAATATTTATTTGAAATAATAATAATAAATTTGCTTAACGAATGATAGTTTTTTATAGTCACCAAAAGTTTTAGAAAAAATTCAAAGATATTTTACTTAATATTAAGTTTTTCTAAATTTTATCTGTTAATATTATTTATTTAAAAGTGTTAAACTGATGTGCCAATGCGCTAAATATTGATTGGATTAACGAATATGGCTGGGCTGATAATCATTAAGCTTTGATTTTATAATTTTAATTAAATATATTTCATTAGGCATGGTTAAGAACGCTGACTTGAGATTTGTTCATAGTAATGTTACTAACAAATTTAATAATGCTACCTATATATCTTGAAAATTAACGTTAAGGAAAAATTAAATGTATGAATATATAATAAAAATAATAAATAAAATAATATTAAGTTATTTTAATTATAAGTAAAATACCTGTGTAAAAGTATATTATATAGCATAGAATATATGAGGTATTATATATAACATAGATGGAAGAATTTATAATGTCAAGGGCAATAGACTTTTCAAATGAAAGTCTTATAAAATCTGGTCAAAGTGATTATTATGATAATTGGGGCATAGTAAAATGATTTTTGTGTAACAAAAGAAAGAAAAGTGACTTTTGGGTAATTACCATATAGTTAAATGACATTTACATAACAAAAAAAAGAAAAATAATTTTTGAGTAATGATCGCAGAGTTGAATGACCATGTATGAAATTACTCAGCAAAAATATGCAGATATGATATAATTTATCTTCAAGAAAAGAGATCTTCACAGATTTGTACGTTATATATATTGTACCTGTAAATCTGAACATATTCAAGAAAGTAGTCATACATCCCATCTGGACGCCAAACGTCATCTTCAAGCTAAGGAAGGATTGAATTAGAAGCACATCGGAAATTTAGATGTAGGTTTAGACCAGTGCATAAAAATTCGTACCATCTTAAATTGACTTGCTTCAAATCAATGTTACATGGCAAATAGATTTAATAGTCAAGTTTAAATATTTTTGATCAATGCAAGCCAAGAATAACACAGAACAATCAAGTTCAAATGACACTCTAGCTTTAGCATGGCAGACTGCATTCTCCAAATATGTATTAATAACTTTGTGTAGAAGAGTGAAAATAACGAATTCTGATTGAACCTATATATGGAAATTAGATTTCGAGATCTATTATATTGGTGCAGAGAGTATAACCAAATTACTCATAGAGCTTAGTAGCCCCATCGTTGGCGCTCCAGGGTACCACATATATGCGGTATAAATTCAACTTTTCAAAAGTAATTATCTCTATTAAACTATGCAGCATCATATATATCAACGCACGAAATTCAAACAAATAAGCACAATAGAAAAAATAATAATAAAACAAAATATATGAAGATAGAGTATATATTTATGCATTAATGGCAATTTTGCCTGAATGTTATGATATATTAAATAAATCAAAGGGACTTGATCATTTTTTCCAAAATACACATAAAGTGTGAATTCTCATACTAGTAAAGAATGAACAGAAGAGGTTTACTGTGGAGACTGAGCAACTGATAAAGCAACAGACATAAACTTAATGTAGCGGCCAACAACTTTATTGAGGGGCAAAAACTTGATCCCAAATTGTTCCAATGCATCAGCACAATCCATATGTAAAGCAGCTAAATTTGAGATCATCGATCCGGAATCGTTTTTATTGAGTGACTTCATAGCTTCTTCGAGATCGCTCACTGCACTATCCATAGCCTCTTTACAAGTACTCTGAATTGAATCTTTGGTTTGTGGTTCAACACCAGTGATTTTCGGAAGAATGTTGTTGGTCACGTTTTGGATCCTATATGCGATTTCTGTACATGCGTTTATGCATTTGACCATTGCTTCGTTCCAATTTGTTGCTCCGTTCACAACCCTGTTGCACAAATTTGGTATAGTGCAAGTCTTGCAATATGGGCTCATTGGAATTACTTGAGCCTCACTGCTCTTTGTGAGGACAAGAATTGTAGCCACGATTAATAATATAAAATAATTCATCTTTCTTGAATTCATGATTTTCATCTTTTATCCCTTAGGCTCAGAGAATTGTTTTGTTTCCTTTTTTTTTGTTTGTCTCGGGGCCTATTGGATTTGGGATGTAAACAGAAAAAATGTTTTCAATGTTTTGAAAGTTGGGTTGTATTTATGAGAAAGGAACGAATAGTAAGTGCTGCCACTAAAATCTAAAGGTTCTACGTGTTCGTAGAAAACACGTTTTGGTTGTGCAGTTAATATTTTCTCTGCAAAAAATTCAATTTTGAGAAAAAGAGGTGTACCCTCTATTCTTTCTTAGTTTGACGGGGCACATTAATTACATATACGCGTTGAAGTTGGTTAATATATGGATGGTACATGGATTCTGGTTAAATTTACAAAATATTGCACGAGCCTTTTCTAGTTTTCCTTTTAATTACTTATTGTTATTTTTTTGAAAAAAATATAGAAAGTTGTTGTTGGTTTAAAGATTTTATGGTTATGTTGACTCTCGAGTTACATCTTCTTATGCTGAATGTTAAATGTACTTCTATCTCTCACTTTATATTCTGACAAGTACAGATTTAAGTCTCATGTTGAGTTTTAGTGAAAGTTTAATACATAATAGGAAGGATGTGATTATCCTGATGCCTATTGATATTGAGCATATTTCTATATGTTTTAATATTATTGTATTCATATTTTAACCGCTTTTTGGTGCTATTTGGTGTTTAGAATGCCCAACATGTGTTAATTATTGGTTTTATGAGTAATTGAGTTGTCTGTGATGATTTAGGGTGTTTGGAGTGCAAAAATATGAAGAAAAGGTGCTCCAGCTATAGGAGAAGAGAGTGGATGCGTCGCATCCAACCTAGGAAAAAATATATTTGGTGTACCCCTAGCAGTGAAGTCGGGCTAAGGTATCCGCCTTACCATTCGCACCTGGGCACAACAGAGATGAAGGAATAGAGGGTGGATGCTTCCACCCCATCATGCGATGCTGAGAAGCTGAAGCTGAGACGGAATAGGAAAAGGAAAATGTTGGCCCACGACTTTTGAACATAATATATAAGCCAAAAACGCCTCTTTTAGGTCATCTAACACACGGAGAAGCGGAGAAAAGCCATTACAAAGTTTGAAAAACCATGGAATTCGTCTTGATTTCTTACTTTTTCCTTCTTTTATTGATTTTTATGTATTATTCAAAAATACTTGATATTGTACCATGAGCATGTGTGGCTAAACTCGCTAGTTTTGGGGTCATGGGTGCTACATGAATGTTGATGTTTGAAGTTTGAATTTGACGAGTTTGATTTTATCATATTGGGTTGTCTATTTAATTTTGTTTTTAATTATTTTGCTGCGTAGCTAATAGTAGAATACTATCTACGAATCTAGAGTTGCACTCGAAAGTGGGAATTCTAGATTGCATATAGGATTAAATAGAGCAAGTTCTTGAATCCGGGCATCGGGGAACGGATTCGCAATTAGTATAGAAATATACCTAATTGTCTTGCTTGGTTGGAAACACGGGAAGTGTAAATGCGTTCTTGTTAGTCTTAATTTCATAGACATATAGGCATTAAGTTAACTTGAACAGGCGAGTAAGAACTCGACAGATTCTTGCGAGTAACATTAACCACGTCAATCAACAAACCAGATAAATCAATTAGTCAGTTTAAGCCGAGAATGCAACAAGATTGTTAGCTATCCTATGACCCTGGAATATCCTCTCCTATTGATTGTTATCCGCAATTGCCTACGCATTTTAGTCGATCTTTAGTTTAATTAACTGTTTGGTATTTTCTTTGGTTATTAATTAATTGCCTACTCATTTTGAGAAAAATCTCTCGAATAGATAATTTGTTTGAGTTTGAATCAGTCAAAAGTTAATAATAAGTCTCCGTGGGAATGATACTCTACTCACTACTTTAGTACTTGATGACTACGTATACTTGCGTGTGTTCTTGCTTGCAATAAGTTTTTGGCACCGTTGCCGAGGACTTAGAAATTAGCTACTTTTCTGAGTTAAGCTTTTATTAGTTATTTGTTCAAGTTTCAATTTTCATTTGCCTTATTTGTATTAATGCAGACTCTTCTCTTGAATGCGGAGGAGTAGAAGCGCAAACAACCTCCTTTCTCTTGATCCGGAAATTGAACGAACACTTCACAGGCTAAGGAGGAAGTCGAAGCTAGAACTAAAATAGAACGAAAGTTGTACATCATAGTTCAACCACAGCCACTAGAGATAGCAGGTAATGAAGAGCGATCGATGATAGAAGCCGCTAGGCCTAATCTTGCTAATATGACTCAGGCTATTGTGAAGCCTGATATCACGGGTCATTTTGAACTCAAACAGTACATGGTCCAAATGATTCAGTCCACAATGCAGTACGTGGGTCTATCTCATGAAGACCCGCAGCGGCATATTCAGAACTTCCTAAAAGTTACGGATACTTACAATTATCCAAACTTCTCCAAAGATTATGTCAGGATGATATTATTTCCCTTTTCGCTATTGGGGGAAGCCAAAGAATGGTTGCAAAAAGAGCCCGCGAACTCGATCCATGCTTGGGATGATCTAGCAAGAAAATTCTTAATCAAGTTTTTCCTCACTAAAAAGACAAAGTCGCTTAGGAGCCAGATTCTTGGGTTCCAACAACGGGATGGCTAGACTCTTCGTCAAGCTTGGGAAAGCTACAAGAAGCTACTTAGAGACTGCCCACATTATTGTCAGACTGATGAGGTGTTGGGTCACACTTTCGTTGATGGGTTAGACGAGACATCATAGATGAATCTTGATTCAGCTTGTAGGGGTAGTTGCATGGCAAGGCCGTATAGTGAAATCCAACTCCTGCTAAACAATTTCACTGCTAATAATAATAATTGGCAAGGAGATGGGGAATCACAAAGAGCACCTAAACAGAAGCAACAGGTGTAGTTGAGCTTGATGATTTCTCAGCCATGAGAGCAGAAATAACGAAATTAGCAAATCATATGAATAGAATAGCAATGCACCAAATAAAACAGATGCAACATGTGCAACAGATGCCGACTTTCTGTGAGTTATGTGGTGAAGGTCACACGAGTGACCTATGTCCCACGAATCCTGAATCCATCTATTATGTGAGGCAACAGAGCAGGGGTCCGATGAATCACCATGCACAATATGGGGAACACTTACAACCCAAATTGGAAGAATCACCCTAACTTCTCCTGGGGTGGAAATCAGGCGACTCAGAATCAATTTAAGCCCCAAGGAAATTACAATCAACCTCAGAAGCCACCCCAGTAAGTTGAGGAGAGCACAAATGACCTGTTAAAGAAGTTGTTGCTTGACAATCAACAAGTCAAGACCGATTTCAGAAATCTTGAGAGGCAAGTTGGGCAGTTAGCATCAAATCAAAATACCAGGCCTGCAGGCGCTCTTCCTAGTGATACAGAGAAGAACCCTCAAGTTAATGCAGTCACACTGGGAAATGGGAGGGAATGGAAAGAAGTGCCAAATAAGAGATGAGATAAGCCTATA
This sequence comes from Nicotiana obtusifolia, assembly GCA_002018475.1. NCBI lineage: Eukaryota > Viridiplantae > Streptophyta > Magnoliopsida > Solanales > Solanaceae > Nicotiana > Nicotiana obtusifolia. Next base: position 141,515 of record MCJB01043687.1, on the reverse strand, counting down.
CCTGAGGGGGAGTTGATTCCTAAGGCAACACCCGAGTTAAAGAAAGATGATGTAAGTTCAGAGCCAGTGAGTGTTGCAAGGCCGCCACCACCACCTTTCCCCCAAAGGTTACAGAAGAAGAATGATGATCGCATGTTTAACAAATTTCTCTCTATGTCGAGCCACGTTCAATTAAATATTCCATTGGTGGATGTACTCCGTGAAATTCCAAAATTTGTGTTGCTCTCTAACGCACACGCAAGTATACGTGGTCGACAAGTAATATAGGATTATGAGTCCGGATTATCGTACCCAAGGGACTTACTTTAACTACTTTATAACAACTAATATCGTTATTTAACAAGCAAGGATCAAGCTGAATTGATAGTTTATTCTAATTTATATCTAAGAGTTGCAAAGAACAAGTATGTGTTTTGTAATCAATTAAACGAAGATTCCAGGGTTGTGATTATGCTTCCAATCCTATTGCGTTCTAATTGACTTATCGTTCATATAATTCATGTAAGATTGCTAATTGATCGATAATTGTACTCATAGCTTTCTTCCGAAGTGCTATTTCGCCTATTCCTAACAAGATTAACACCTATATTCCCATGGAATTAATCTAGCAAGAATGCAATAAGAACACGATATTCAATTAAGCATGGTGATTAAGTATATTCCTATCCTAACCACGAATCCGCCCCTTTTAAAAAGGTTAAGAACATGCTTTCTTCAATTCTTATTCTAATCTAAACATGGTTTTTCCAAACATAGAATAGATAATTGATAGAACTTAATTGATGGCCAAAACAATTAAGCAATTAGGCATAGAATTGAAGAAACAATCATATTCACATGAACTATTAAAACAAAATCGTCAAGTTAGAAACACAATATTCATGGCTAATCACAACCCTAGAACAATGGTTGATTAGCCACTCATGTTCAACAAAATCAAAAGATTAAGTATTGAAAAACTAAATAGAGATACTAGACAGAATTGATGAACTGAGAGTTGCTTGTGTTGTTGATGTTCCTAAGCCTCCTTAGCCTTCAAAATCCCGTTGTCCCCTTCTAAGATGGGTTTAGGGGTGTTTATATAGGAGTTGGGAAGGTTTGGGGTCGATTTAGGGGTCTCCTAGACGGATTAGGACGTTTCCCCGCAGTCGGCGTCCTGGCTGGCGCCAGGCGCCCCCCAGGGGACTGCGACCAGTGACCTTTTCTGCCTTGCTGCCTCCAGCGCCACAGGTGGCGCCAGGCGCTGCCTGTGGCGCCCAATCTTCCTTGGTCCGATTTCTTCTCGTTTTGGCTCGTTTCTTCCCCGTTTTCGTCCCCGATTGCTGTCAACCCATTCCTACACATAAAACACATTACATTAACATGAATCGACGCAATTAACTTCCCAAATTCACAAAACAAGAGCTAAATATGAGATAATTTACATAGCATTTTATATCTTTTCTACCAATTATCAACACCCCACACTTAGACTCTTGCTCGCGCTCGAGCAATTGGATTATAGATAACCTTCCCCAACTACTAACTCTTAATATCATCACGAAACCTTCAAGTTTTCAAACAATTCATACTCTTGAACACAATCAATACTAGCAAACAAGCATGAACACATTACTAATCCATATTATTCCCGTAAAGTTCACTTAGGCACAACAATTCAAGAATATTCAACAACCCAAGTGTCACCACCTAACCTCAAAAACCGACTCACCACATTAAGCTATTTCAATGCATATACTTACCTAACAAGACAATTCATACATTACTAATTGTTCATGAAATCACGTGCCCTCACCAATTATCTGAAGAGTGAACATATATGAATGAAATCACACAAGAATTGCACAACATACTCTCACTCTCACAAAGAACTCATATGCTTCCTATAAAGTACCATAGGCTTGCCCGTAGTGTAGATTTCCACTAATTGAGTCAGTCAAATCTAAGATCAACTAGGACTTTGTAAGGTTGTAATATAGGCTAGGTGACGCTAGGATATATTTGGTACTAGTGGCTAGTCCTCCTAAGCACTTAATACACTATACTCAACAATTAAACACTTCTTTTTTCTTTCAATTACTAAACTTGTCTCACATACATAGCCTTTTCTTTTCAACTCACTTAGCACACAACAATAGGAGGTGAATTTTTTCATATCTTTTTCACTAACAATTTTGTTTTTCATCATCAAATTTTTTTTCTTTCCTATTTTCCATCCTCCATACACATTTTTCATCCGCTAGTGATTTTATAGTTTAGCTTCAAATAACTAATAAGTCCTTTCATAGTTCCATTCATAATCAAGGCAATCCCTCTAACACTGCCCTTACTTCTTCTAGCGACTAAGTGCTTTCGGAGGTAAAGGTTCAAATAAGGCTCAATTTAAGAACAGAATAAAGGGAATAACTTGTAATGTAGGTACAAAAAGAAAAAGCTTATAGGCTCAAAAAGGGCTAGCAATGGACAAATTTATATTTGATGCGACAAGCACATCCAAAATTAAACAAAGAAGTGCCTATATCATTTCTTAGATTATCCCAACTTACAATTTCGCTTTAATTAACACACGGGGCAAGTTCTAGACTATATAAGACAGCATAGAGAATCAAAACCTTACTTACACGATGCACAAGACTCAATCACAACGGTTCTGTTCAAATTTCGAGTTAAGCAAGCATATACAATTGAAACAATTAAGCAGTAAATACACTATATGTTAAGCAAGTCAACTATTGAGAAGAGGTGTTACAAATTGGGCTGTCTTTCGACTTATAACTTAACTAACGGGAATTGGATCATGTGTCATAACCTATTGTACTAGCATACCATGTTAAGAAGTATTGCAATATGACTCAGTTCTTCCTAATATAATTCTAAAAAGAAATTAAAGTTGCCCGGTTCGAGCTACATCCTTGGAAAAGAACCGGTGCCTTAAGAAAAACCAGGGAATATTACCTACTAATCTAAAAATAAAGGAAAATCTTTTTGTTGTTTTAAATCCAATTTTTATCCCTTAAGAAAACGATCCATCGTCGGGAAAAATCTGGAATATATATATATACTACATATTGTTCTCGTTGTTTTTTTTTTCTATATATTTTGTTTCTTTTTCTTTTTCAGAATTATAATGACAAAAAACAACTACTACGCAAACCAAAACGATTAATCCTTATAAATAAACTAACAAACAAATAAAACTAAAATAAAATCATAACCTAAAAAAATAAAAATCAACAACATAACAACATACAAATACAAGGCATGACAAGTAATTTCCCCCACCCCACACTTAATATATGCATAGTCCCCGATGCATTGAAAATATTAGAAGCAAAGTAGGGTGAAAAGAAAAAAAACTCCCCTCAATCCGTGCCGGTTTCATCGGACTCCATCTCAAATGGTACCAACGCCATCGGCCCTGTGGCTTCATCCTCATCATCCCCTTCATGATCCGAGCCTTGGACAGTGTTGGCATCTTCTGCAGAATGGACTGGGCTGCCTGGGGCAATCCCGAGCATCTCCTTTGATGCGGCGGAAAGATCGTTGCGCAAGTGCATGCGCTCTTCATCAGAAATTCTAGCTCGGCTCATCAGTAGGTTGATAGCATTGTACATGTACTTGTTAAAGTTCTCATCTCGCTCCATCCTAGCTGCAGGGGTGAGTTTGGAAGCTGGCTCCATGACTGATGTAATTTCCATAAGACCCGGTGGAGCCTCCACCACTTCATCATGTCCCGAGTACTCGGGCACTCCCAAAAAGCGCATGTACTGGGTCAAGAGGTTTCCATAGTAGAGCCGCCTAATCTGTCGCCCGAATCTGGTACGGGCCATCTCTGTGAGCATAATCTCTGCTATGTTGATAGGGCGGCCGGTCATGAGAGAGAATATCAAGCATACTCGAGCCCGTGTGCAATCACTGCTATGTTCGGCAGGCATCAGCCTAGCCTGCACGAAATTCTGCCACACCTTAGTGGCATTGTTGAAATCGGCCCGAACCATGGAAAGGTGGATATTCCCCTGTTTTCTGTTCCATTTGGTGTTGGAATCAACTCCACAAAGAGTATGCCGGATGAGCTGATACAGGGGACTTTTGATTAGACTCTGAAGGCGGGTTGGGTTCGCATTTTCCACACCCAAGTAGTCGCATAGACTTTCTCTGCCCAATGGTACCTCAACTCCTCGAACATACGAGACGAAGCGATGATGAACCCAATTCGCATAAAGCTCGCGAACTAGGCTCAGGTTTGCCGACCCTGGGCAATCAAGGAATTTATCCATTCTGAAGAGATGGAGGCGAGCAAGAATATCCGGGAATCACTTTTCTAGTGATGTTGTGTTGATGCCCATCTCTGAAATGTAGCGCCCTGTGGGCACAAAGTTCCTATACCAGACGGCAGCCGCATCATTGACAAAATTCAACCGGGGCCGAGGCCGTGTAGGAACTTGCTGTGAGCCGTCATTGACTTGTTTGCCTCTGGATTGTTGAGAGGATCCTTCTCCCTGTTTGCGTTTTTTAGGTGCTTGGGAGGCAGTGGAAGCCTTGCCAAGAACTTTCCCTTTTTCACCGTCACGTGCCATAGCTTCCTGCAACACGACAATTAGAAAAGTGAGAAAAGTGTAGGAAAATTTCATGAAAGGACCCCACACTTAAACTTGACGTATAAAAATAAGCGTGTGCAAGATAAGTGACGGGTACTCAAGACTTCTCCGCGTGTGAGAACTAATGAACATGGCAATGTGAGTAAGTGACAATGATAATGGATGAGTAAAGATCGGCACTTTAAAGGTGAAAACGACAAGTACAAGAACGAGCGTACATAAATATTACAACATACATGATGAATAAACAGGGTGCACAACATGTTTGAAATCAAAACCGACCCCTCAATATGTATAAATCACCCAAACGACCCCACACTTAATTCAAATGCATATATAAGTAATTCCGATTACTCAGACTTCACCGAAACTTAAAAGAATATCATTCAGGCATTTAATCAAACATGTGGTGTGCAAGAATAGTGTTCTTCACCCTCAATAATAGTGAAGTGTAGTAGCCCTCCCGATTTTTGACGAAGTAGAGGGAATGGTAGTTTATCAACCAATTTGTCCGCTTACACTTACACAAACATGAATTTGTAGATAGGATGAAGAAGAAGGGGATTCTCAGGGGGAAACACATGAATGTCTATGCAATAGAATTAAAATGTAAAAGAGAAGAAGAATAAGAAAGAGACAAGAATCATACCTGACTGTGAGAGATGAAAGAGAAGTGAAAAGTTGAAATTTGTCAATGCAGAAGAAGAACAAGAACGGTGAAGCAGCAGAGAAATTTTGGGGTGTGTGCTTGTGTGAAGTGAAAAACGGGTGGATTTGGGTAGTAAAAAGGGTTATTTAGTTAGGGGAAATGGGTAATGGGTCGGGTTAAGTGGGTATGGGTCAAAATATTAAATTAAAAAAAAAAAAAAAAATACTTGGTCCCCCCCCAGCCGGCGCCTAGCGCCCGCCTCAGCGCTGGGGGTCTTGGAAGTTACTGCCTGGGGCGCCGCAGGCAGCGCTGGGCGCTGGCCTGGGCGCCGAAGGCAGATTGTTTTCGCCATTTTTTTTTTTTTTTGTGTTACTCATTACAATATTACATACACTAATTTTAGTACATCAAATACATTACTCTAGCTAATCTAAAAAAATCAAAACAAGAAGTTAACTAAAAACAACATTAAACATTGGGTTGCCTCCCAACAAGCGCCTGATTTAATGTCGCGGCACGACTCAATTTTTCCGCCTTATTCATTGGTCAGCACGATCTTAGTTTTGTCTCGCTTGACCAGCCTCCCCAATAATGCTTAACCCTTTGTCCGTTCACCAAGAATTTTCTGTCACTGTTTAGAGACCGTAATTCAATTGCACCATATGGCATAACTCGCACCACTTCAAAAGGACCTGACCATCTCGACTTTAGCTTTCCGGGAAGCAGCCTTAACCTCAAATTGAATAAAAGCACTTGCTGGCCCGGTTCAAAATGGCGCGGTTTTATATGCTTGTCATGCCATTTCTTTGTCTTTTCTTTATATAGTTTGGCATTCTCGTAGGAGTGTAGCCGGAATTCATCTAGTTCATTCAATTGCATGAGTCTCTTTTCGCCCGCAGCTTCAAGGTCCATATTCAATCTCTTTATCGCCCAATAGGCTTTATGTTCCAACTCCACCGGTAGGTGGCAAGCTTTTCCAAAGACTAGTTTGTAAGGCGATGTTCCGATTGGAGTTTTAAAAGCTGTCCTATATGCCCAAAGAGCGTCATCTAACTTTGAAGCCCAATCCTTTCTATTTACGCTCACTGTCTTCTCCAAAATTTGTTTTATTTCTCTATTGGATACTTTGGCTTGGCCGCTTGTTTGGGGATGGTATGCTGTAGCAACTTTGTGACGCACCCCATATTTTGCTAAAAGATTGTTGAGCAGCCGGTTGCAAAAATGTGTGCCTTCATCGCTAATCAATGCCCGTGGAGTACCGAATCTGGAAAATATGTTCTTCTTGACGAATGCGGCGACTACCATGGCATCATTTGTAGGCAAAGCAATTGCCTCTACCCATTTGGACACATAGTCAACAGCAAGCAAAATGTATTTGTTCCCTCTGGAAGGTCGGAACGGTCCCAGGAAGTCTATCCCCCAAACATCAAAGAGTTCAACTTCGAGAATGTTGTTGAGGGGCATCTCTTGCTTTCTTGTGATTGTGTCTTTGACATTGAACGCATCTTTTGACAAATGCATGTGCGTCCTTGAACAGAGTGGGCCAGAATAGCCCGGATTGTAATACTTTGGCTGCTGTTCGGTCCCCTCCGTGATGGCCTCCATACGGTGAGGCGTGACAATCATGCAAAACAGAATCAACCTCTTCATTCGGAATACATCTTCTCATCAATTGATCGGCACACTGTTTGAACAAGTACGGTTCATCCCATTAATAGAACTTGACATCATGCAAGAACCTTTTTCTGGCTTCGGTTTTGAAATCTGGAGGGAGTACTCCGCTCACCAAGTAATTTACATAATCTGCATACCACGGTGGAGAATCATGACTGATTGCAAAAAGGTGTTCATCGGGGAAGAATTCCTTTATTTGTCCATCTTCTTCCATGTGGTCATGATTTTCTAATCGGGATAGATGGTCCTCCACTTGATTTTCAGTCCCTTTCCGGTCCCTGATTTCCACATCGAATTCCTGCAACAACAGTACCCAGCTCATTAATCGAGCTTTGGACTCTTTCTTAGTAAATAGATACCTGATTGCTGCATGATCGGTGTGGACTATGACTTTCGTTCCCACCAAATAAGCTCGGAATTTCTCAAACGCCCAAACTACTGCTAGCAACTCCTTTTCGGTGGTAGTGTAATTTTGTTGTGCCGGGTCAAGAGTTTTGCTCGCGTAGTAGATAGAATGGAACACCTTGTCTTTCCGCTGTCCCAGCACTGCTCCAATGGCCAAATCACTAGCATTGCACATAAGTTCAAAAGGCATTGACCAATCCGGTGCGACAATGATAGGTGCAGTTATCAGCTTTTCCTTAAGTGCTTCGAACGCCTTGAGGCAGGAATCATTGAATTTGAATGGTACATCTTTTTCAAGCAACCTGCACAAAGGAGTAGCAATTTTAGAAAAATCTTTAATGAAGCGTCTATAAAAAGCTGCATGTCCTAAGAAGCTCCGGACACCCTTGACGGAAATTGGAGGAGGTAATTTTTCAACGGCCTCCACTTTTTCTTTATCTACTTCAGTGCCGGTTCTGGAAATTTTATGGCTCAATACAATTCCTTCTTGCACCATGAAGTGGCACTTTTCCCAATTAAGTACCAAATTAGTTTCTTCGCACCGTACTAGCACTTTACTCAGGTTTCTTAAGCAATCATCATATGATGACCCAAAAATAGAGAAATCATCCATGAACACTTCTACAAATTTTTCCACCATATCGGTGAAAATGGTCATCATGCATCTTTGGAATGTTGCAGGTGCGTTGCATAGGCCGAATGGCATTCGCATGAAGGCGAAGGTGCCGTAAGGGCAAGTGAAGGTGGTATTCTCTTAATCTTTGGGGCATATAACAATTTGGTTATACCCTGAGTAGCCATCCAGAAAACAATAATATTCATGCCCTGCTAGTCGGTCGAGCATCTGATCAATGAATGGCAGTGGAAAGTGATCTTTTCGGGTTGCCTTATTGAGTTTCTGATAGTCAATACATACCCTCCATCCTGTAATGGTTCGAGTGGGAAACAACTCATTCTTTTCATTCTCTACAACGGTCATTCCCCCTTTCTTGGGTACACACTGCACTGGGTTGACCCAATTGCTGTCAGAAATTGGAAAAATAATACCTGCGTCTAGCAATTTAATGACCTCCTTCTTCACCACTTGTTTCATTATTGGATTCAATCTCCGCTGCTGCTCTACATTGGGGCGGTGTCCTTCTTCTAAAAATATTTTGTGCATGCAAAACGATGGACTGATTCCCTTGATATCTGCGATGGTCCACCCAATTGCCTTTTTGTATTCTCGAAGGACCTGTAGTAATTTTTCCTCTTGTGTGCTAGTCAGGCTGGATGATATGATCACTGACAATGTCTCAGATTGACCCAAATATGCATAGCGCATATGCGCTGGGAGCGGCTTGAGTTCAAGCCTTGGTGCTTCCTCAACAGATGGCCTAGGAGGGGTCAGAGTAACAGGCCTCTCCAATTCTTCAAATTTTCTGAACCCCTGAATGTAGTTGCAAGATAGGTCCAGTAACTGCTCGATGTCTCTCATTATATCATCTTCAACTGCTTCCATATCCCCTATCAATAAACATTCAACTGGATCAGCTGGGCTTAAGTACGGTACTAAAGATGTGGAGACATTTTCCACCACTGAAATCATAGACAACTCTTTGTAATGTGTCGGCAGTCGTAGTGCTTTATAGACATTAAACACTTCTTCTTGGTCCCCTACCCACATAGTCATTTTTCCTTCACAAACATCTACGATAGCGCGGCCGATAGCTAAGAAGGGACGCCCCAAAATAAATGGGACGTCCTGATCTGGCTCGTAATCCAAAATGATGAAGTCCGCAGGAAATATAAATGAGCCCACTTGGACTAGGACGTCTTCAATCACACCCTCCGAATGGGCCAAAGAACGGTCTGCCAACTGTAATATAACCGTGGTTGGGTGTGGTCACCCAATCCTAACTGTCGGAACACTGAGAGTGGCATCAAATTTATGCTTGCCCCGAGATCGCATAACGCTCTTCCCACGGCATGTTTTCCAATTGAGATCTGAATAGTGAAGCTTCCCGGATCCTTTAATTTTTGTGGTAGTTTCCCTTGAATTCTCGAACTGCACTCTTCGGTAAGTGCTACCATTTCAAACTCAGTCAATCTTATTTTGTTGGCCACAATATCCTTGATGTACTTTGCATATTTCGGCACCTCTTGCAGAATATCCACTAGTGGAATGTTAATTTGTACCTGTTTTAAGATCTCAAGGAATTTTTTGTAGGTCTCATTGTCTCTCAACTTTTGTAATCTTTGTGTAAAGGGAGGTGGTGGCCTTGCAACCAATTGTGGGGGTTGCTTAGCTCCTGCCTCGTTGACTGATTTCTCAACTTCTTTGCCCTTTTTTGCAGTTATCTCAATGGTAGTTGGTTTTTCATTGAATGTCACCTGCTTCTTCTTTTTCTAGTCGACCTCTTCTAACTGTCTCCCGTTCCTCAATGAAACTGCATTTAGTGCTTCCGTGGATTAACTTCAGTGTCGCTGGGTAGTGCCCCAGCAGGTCGAGTTTTCTGCGCCCCGGCCAGCTGCCCCAACTGGCGTTCCAGATTCCTCACTGTAGTAATGAGGGTTTGATACTCAGTTCTGAACTGCTTGTTCTCCTGCACAAGCTGCTTCAGCAACTCATTCGTGTTATCATCAGACTGAGGAGGTTGCCTCTGTGGTTGGTTATAGTTTGCGGTTTGCTCATATTCTGCTGCTGCTGATTACCACCCCATGAAAAATTGGGATGATTCCTCCAATTTGGATTGTAGGAATTCCCATACTGTGCATGCTGATTCACGGGCCCCCTGCTTTGTTGTCCCACATAATATATAGACTCTGGATTGGTGGGACACATATCGCTTGGGTGGTTATCACCACACATCTCACAGCATAGTGACATTTGTTGAACCTGCTGCCTGGGTTGAACCTGCTGCATAGTCATTCGGTTCGTCTGATTTGCCAATTTAGCCATTTCTGCTCTCATGGCTGCCAAGTCATCCAATTCTATCAAACCAGCTCCCTTCTGTTTAATGGCTCTACGCGAGTCACCATCACCTTGCCGATTATGATCGTTGGCTGTAAAATTGTTCAATAGAAGTTGGATCTCACTGTATGGCTTAGCCATGCAACTTCCCCCGCACGCTGAATCAAGGTTCATCTTTGAGGCTTCATCTAAACCATCAACGAACGTGTGCCCAAGTACCTCATCTGTCTGGCAATGGTGTGGGTAGTCTCTAAGTAGCTTCTTATACCTCTCCCATGCCTGTCGAAGGGTTTCCCCCTCTCGTTGTTCAAAACCCAAAATCTGGCTTCTCAGTGACTTGGTTTTCTTGATAGGAAAGAATTTGATCAGAAATTTTCTTGCCAGGTCATCCCATGTATATATACTGTTTGCAGGCTCCTTTTGTAACCACTCTTTTGCTTCCCCCAACAGAGAAAAGGGAAACAACGTCAACCTCACATAATCCTTCGACACATTTGGGTAATTGTAAGTGTCTGTTATCTCTAAAAAGTTCTGAATGTGTCGTTGTGGGTCTTAGTGAGACAGCCCCACATATTGCCTCGTAGACTGGATGAGCTGCACCATGTATTGCTTTAGCTCAAAATGCCCTGTGATTTCAAGCTTGACAATTGCCTGAGTCATATTGGCAAGATTTGCTCTTGCAGCTTCAATCACTGCTCTTTCTGCGTTTCCTGCCATCTCGATAGGCTGTGGGTGAACAACGATGTCCAACTCTTGGTTAATTCTGGTCCTAGCTTCTACTTCCCTTCTTACTCTGTGTAATGTAAGCTCAATTTCTGGATCAAAGGGAAGCAGGTTGTTTGCACTCCTACTTCTCCGCATTCAATAGAAAAGCCTGTGTCAAAGCAAACAACGTAAGCCGATTAATGAACTTGAATAAATAACAAATATAAGCTGAAGTTGGTAAAGTAGCAGATTTTTAAGTCCCGAGCAACGACGCCAAAAACTTGTTGCTCCCTAACGCACACGCAAGTATACGTGGTCGACAAGTAATACAGGATTATGAGTCAGGATTATCGTACCCAAGGGACTTACTTTAACTACTTTATAACAACAAATATCGTTATTTAACAAGCAAGGATCAAGCTGAATTGATGGTTTATTCTAATTTATATTTCTAATTTATATCTAAGAGTTGCAAAGAACAAGTATGTGTTTTGTAATCAATTAAACGAAGATTCCAGGGTTGTGATTATGCTTCCAATCCTATTGCGTTCTAATTGACTTATCGTTCATATAATTCATGTAAGATTACTAATTGATCGATAATTGTACTCATAGCTTTCTTCCGAAATGCTATTCGCCTATTCCTAACAAGATTAACACCTATAATCCTATGGAATTAATCTAGCAAGAATGCAATAAGAACACGATATTCAATTAAGCATGGTGATTAAGTATATTCCTATCCTAACCACGAATCTGCCCCTTTTAAAAAGGTTAAGAACATGCTTTCTTCAATTCTTATTCTAATCTAAACATGGTTTTCCAAAACATAGCATAGATAATTGATAGAACTTAATTGATGGCCAAAACAATTAAGCAATTAGGCATAGAATTGAAGAAACAATCATATTCACATGAACTATTAAAACAAAATCGTCAAGTTAGAAACACAATATTCATGGCTATTCACAACCCTAGAACAAGGGGTGATTAGCCACTCATGTTCAACAAAATCAAAAGATTAAGTATTGAAAAACTAAATAGAGATACTAGACAGAATTGATGAACTGAGAGTTTCTTGTGTTGTTGATGTTCCTAAGCCTCCTTAGCCTTCAAAATCCCGTTGTCCCCTTCTAAGATGGGTTTAGGGGTGTTTATATAGGAGTTGGGAAGGTTTGGGGTCGATTTAGGGGTCTCCTAGACGGATTAGGACGTTTTCCCGCTGTCGGCGCCCTGGCTGGCGCCAGGCACCCCCCAAGGGACTGCGACCAGTGACCTTTTCTGCCTTGCTGCCTCCAGCGCCACAGGTGGCGCCAGGCGCTGCCTGTGGCGCCCAGTCTTCCTTGGTCCGGTTTCTTCTCGTTTTGGCTCGTTTCTTCCCCGTTTTCGCCCCCGATTGCTGTCAACTCATTCCTACACATAAAAACACATTACATTAACATGAATCGACGCAATTAACTTCCCAAATTCACAAAACAAGAGCTAAATATGAGATAATTTACATAGCATTTTATATCTTTTCTACCAATTATCACTTTGCTAAGTACATCAAAGATATAGTGGCTCACAAGAGGAGATTGACTGAATTCGAGACAGTTGCACTTACTGAGGAGTGCACTTCGAGGGTCCAAAACAAGCTTCGTCAAAAGCTTAAGGACCCTGGCAGCTTCACCATCCCTGTGCGGATTGGTAATATTGATGTGGGCCGTGCTCTTTGTGATTTGGGGACGAGCTTAAATCGGATGCCCTTGTCCTTGTTAAAGCAATTGGGTCTGGGAGCTCCAACACCAACCACTGTGATGTTGCAACTAGCTGATAGATCCATAGTTTACCCTGAAGGAGTGATTGAAGATGTGCTGTTGCAAATTGGGAAATTCATCTTCCCAGCGGACTTCAGTATCCTAGATTATGAGGTTGATGAACAACTCCCAATCATATTGGGACGACCTCTTTTGGCTAAATGTGATGCAATTATTAAAGTAAGAGAGGGAAATATGATTATGAGGGTGGACAACGAGGAAGCGTTTTTCAATGTCTACAAGGCGATTCAACTTCCCCACCATTATGAGGAGCTATCTATGATATTTGTTGTGGAGGTGGATGAGAAACTGATAGATTAGAGTGTATATCTAGACGATTCTCTAGAGAAAGCACCTATGTTGTTCGATTGCTTGGAGATTGATGACGAGGTTGAGGAGATGATGCATAAACTAGATGCATCATGTGTCTACATGAAAGGATCAAACCTTTTTGAGCCCTTAAATAGGCCGAGTGGGCCTCCACCAAAGCTGTCAATTAAAGAGGCTCCAAAATTGGAACTTAAACCCTTGCCCGCTCACCTTCAATATGCTTATTTGGGTGGTTCTGACACTCTACCTGTTATTGTTTCCTCTGACTTGTCTAAATTACAGGAAGAAAAGTTGTTAAGAGTGCTGCATGAGCACAAGCGAGCCATTGGGTGGACAATGTATGACATTAGAGGCATTAGTCCAGCCTTCTACGTGCATAAAATCCTCATAGATAAGGGACACAAGCCAAGTGTAGAGCACCAGCGCTGCCTAACTCCAATCATGAAAGAGGTGGCAAGAAAAGAAGTGATTAAGTGGCTCGATACAGGTATTGTATTTCCAATCTCTGATAGCAAATGGGTAAGCCCCGTACAATGTGTGCCTAAGAAGGGGGGATGACTGTAGTGGCTAATGAAAATAATGACTTGATTCCCACAAGAATTATGAAAGGATGGAGAATTTTCATAGATTATAGAAAATTAAACAATGCCACCCGCAAGGACCACTTCCTCTCCCCTTTATTGACCAAATGCTTGATAGACTAGCCGGAAAGGAATACTATTATTTCCTGGATGGCTATTCGGGGTATAATCAAATTGAAATAGCCCTAAAAGACCACATTTACGTGTCCCTATGGCACGTATTGGTTCAAGAGAATTCCATTTGGTCTATGTAATGCACCTGCGACTTTTCAAAGGTGCATGATGGCTATTTTTACCGACATGGTTGAAAGATTTGTAGAAGTATTCATGGATGATTTTTCTGTGTTTGGGTGTTCTTTTGATAATTGTTTAATGGACCTTGATAAAGTGCTTGCTAGGTGTGAAGAGACAAACTTGGTACGAGAAGGTATAGTCTTGGGGCACAAGGTGTCCAAAAATGGTTTGCAGGTAGACAAGGCAAAGGTAGAGGCGATTGAAAAATTGCACCCACCAACATTCGTTTAGGGCATTCATAGTTTCTTGGGCCATGCAGGTTTTTATCGTCGTTTCATTAAAGACTTTTCAAAAATTTCTTCTCTTATGTGCATCCTTCTTGAGAAAGATATCCACTTCCAATTTGATAATGCTTGTCTGAGAGCATTTGAAGAGCTGAAGAACAGATTGGTGAGTGGAAATAGGAAGGACTGGGCCATAAATCTTGACGACGCATTATGGACGTATCGAATTACGTACAAGACTCTCATTGGAACATCTCCGTGTAAGTTGGTTTATGGGAAGGTGTGCCACTTGCCCATGAGCTTGAACACAAAGCTTATTGGGCGATTAAAAAGCTAAATATGGATATGGACTTAGCCAGAGAGAAGAGGTTGCTACAGCTCAATGAGCTTGATGAGTTTCGATTGCACGCGTATGAAAATGTCAAGCTGTATAAAAAAAAAGACCAAGAGGTGGCATGATAAGCACATCCAACATCACGAGTTTGAGCTAGGTCAAGAAGTTCTCTTGTTTAATTCGAGGTTGAAGCTTTTCCCGGGAAAGCTTAAATCTCGATGGGCAGGTCCTTTTGAAGTGATTAGTGTGAAGCCTCACAGAGCGGTAGAATTGCGTGATATGAGTTCCAGTGCGACATTCTTGGTAAATGGGAAAGGAGTAAAACACTATTGGGTGGTGACATTGCACGTCACAAGACCTCGATGGATTTGGCCGATACGTGAAGAACGTGTTACGTCGCGCTGCGACGTTAAATCAGGCGCTTCTTGGGAGGCAACCAAAGCATTTTCTTTTGTTTTTCGTAGTTTGTTCATTTTCCCATTCGTTTTGTATTATTTTAGGAGTTCCTTAATTTTTTTATTTTTTGTAGGCTTGTATGTATTTATCAAAATACAAGTAGGAGAAAATAGGGTGAATGCGTCGCATCCCTCCTAGCGCCCAAAAATAAAAGGGCAACTGCAAGGTGGACGCGTCACGTCCAAGCTCACGCGCAATAGGTAAAGTGTTGTATTTTTATTACACTTCACACCCAATAACCCCAAATCCTGCTCCCACCCGTTTCCTCTAAACTCCAAACACACTTCCCCGCACACCTCCTCTCACTGTTGCTGGTTGAATTGATCAGACGCGCAGGTAAGTCCTTCATCTTCCTCTCTCTCTCTCTTTCTATTCTTATCTTTTCTCTCTCGCTGGTAGTAGCAGATTCCCTACCCCAAATTCCCCCAGGTTAGGTCTTACTAATTAGAATATTACACATGAGACTAAGAAGGGAATTGAAAAAGTTTGAGGTGTACGGTTGTCATTTCTGTTGGTTATGATGTTTGTGGGATGATAAACTAGAATTCCCTTCGTCTCATTAATTTTGGGAGGGTATTCAAATTGCCCAATTGTTAGAAAACACTAGGCAAAACTGTTGCATGCCACATGTTCGACTAAATGCCTGTGAGGTAAATTTAGGCGCCGACGAAGTCTGAGTAACCGAGCGACACTAGTATATGCTAGTGAATAAGTGTGAGGTTGTTTGAGTGATTGGGTACAGTCGTCTAAGAGTGTAGAAGCTAGGGGTGCTCGCCACTCTTTTCACTGTTCGTGTTGAAGAATCTGATGGTCGTTAGGCTTCCGAGCGACCAAGTTCCGGGCTGAATTAAATGCAATTAAAGTGTTCAACTGCTTGTAATGTAATGTACATGGCTCCTACAGTTGCATTATGGTACTCTATGCATAATGGTATATTTTGAAACGAACTGTGGGGTGGCGAGTCATATAGCTGAGTAAGTTGTTGCGGTTCGTGTGAGCACCACTCGAGTCAATCTTTTGTTATGCATAATGATGTCTATAAGTGCATTGCTCACTCGTGTATTCGAATGAATTCATGAATGGCATAAACATGCGAATGATTGAAAGTGCACACTTTTGCACAGCTGCTTCACATCTAAAACTTCAATGTTCTACTCACTAATTGTTGACTTTGCTTTGTAGGTATATAGGTTTCTAATGGCGTCAACGAGCAAAATGTCCAAACAACAAGAAAGAGATAATGATAGGAAACTGCCTAAAAAGCCTACTGGAAAGGCGACAGGTGCTCCCAAACCACAGAAAAAAAGAAAGTGGACTGAGAAAGCAAAGGCACCGCCGACTAGCCAGTTAATTGATGAATCGGGGAGCAAGAAGAGGAGGAACCATTAGTGAGGAGGACTGTGAAAAGGGGTACCTCAAAAACATCAGCAAATCCGCCAAGCAAGGGGATAGATTTCAGAGAACCGGTGCCGCACCAGACCAAATCCACCAAGCATATTGATTCGAAAGATAAAGGGAAGTAGAAGACTACCTCAGAATCTGAGTCTGAGTCTGATTCGAACTATGGGCTCACAAATGTCAACATGAGCGACGAAGATGAGGGTGAACCAATTGACGAGCTGCTTGGGAGAAGAATTTGTAAGTGAAAAGGCATTCTGAGCTTATGAGAAGATCATGGATTCAAAGAAATATATTCCAAAAAAGCCAATCAACATTGGAGCACTGAAGAAAAATTATCCAGATCTTCTGAAATCAATTCGAGAGGTGCAACAATGGGGACCTATCTTGAAGGGCCATGGCAAGGCCTTACTATTGTTAAAGAGCTTTACGCCAATTGGTGTCACTCACGGGGCAGCATTGAGTGAGTACGAGGAGTGGATATCAATGTCTCAGCTGAAGCTCTAAGCGAGTTCTTAGGGGTGCCACACACACCAATGGACAGGTATGACTCTATATGCAAAAAGCCTGATTACTCATATATTCAGTCCGTCCTATGCCCTACCAGGAAAGATGCAAATTGGAAGCATGAGAGTTTAGAGTACCATTCTCTGGCCAAAGAATTCATGAGCGCATTAACATGTGTGCTTCTGAATTTTATATGCAACCGCTTGATGCCATGCCAACACAAAACTAATGTCCCTCGATACCGAGCATTAGTGTTGTATGCTTTTATTGGAGGGTATCCTTCCCAACTTGGGAGCCATCATGCACGACCAGATGCAGCGTACTAGGATGAACTACAAGTGGAGGTTGTTCTTTGCGAATACCTTATCGGCTTACTTGACGGAGATGGGAGTGCTACGGGATAAGGAGAATGATGACATCGAGGCTAAAGCTATATGTTTTTAATTATTTTGCTGCGCAGCTAACAGTAGAATACTATCTACGAATCTAGAGTTGAACTCGAAAGTGGAAATTCTAGATTTGATATAGGATTAAATATAGCAAGTTCTTGAATCTGGGCATCGGGGAATGGATTCGCAATTAGGATAGAAATATACCTAATTATCTTGCTTAGTTAGAAACACAGAGAGTGTAAATGCGTTCTTATTAGTCTTAATTCCATAGACATATAGGCATTAAGTTAACTTGAATCAGCGTGTAAGAACTGACAGATTCTTACGAGTAACATTAACCCTGTCAATCAACAAATCAGATAAATCAATTAGTCAGTTTAGCAGAGAACGTAACAAGATTGTTAGCTAGCGTATGACCCTAGAATATCCTCTCCTATTGATTATTATCCGCAATTGCCTAAGTATTTTAGTCGCTCTCTAGTTTAATTAACTGTTTGGTATTTTCTTTGGTTATTAATTAATTGCCTACTCATTTTGAAAAAAATCTCTTGAATAGATAATTTGTTTGAGTTTGAGTCAGTCAAAAGTTAATCATAAGTCTCCGTGGGAACGATACTCTACTTACTACTTTATTACTTGACGACCACGTATACCTACGTGTGTATTTGGTCGCAACACCTATTATATAAAAGAAAGAAATAAAATAAGATAAGTGTATTAGTATAAAGAGAGCCTACTACGTGGATAAATCAACCACTGACACGTGACGGACAATGCCGAATTGCATGCACAGAAACAACCAATGGATTGAAAGGTCACTTGAAAAATGAATTCGAGATCAATTGAGTCAAAATCGTTCAAACCGGGATCGTTGATATTTGTTCCGCTAAAGAGCCAATACGAGAAGATTTACCATGAAGCCTCATATGAACATATACAAACAATGAAACAATCAATCTCGAATAAGAAGGTATTCAACATTGATTGCAGAACAGTTATAAATCCTTTAATTAAAGCATAACATACAAAAATAATAGAGTAATAAGAGTAATGGGAAGGTGAGATATTACGGGACGGTGTTGTGGCCTAACGCACACGCAAGTATACGTGGTCGACAAGTAATATAGGATTTTGTGTCCAGATATCGTACCCAAAGGAACTTAATTCAACTACTTACTAACACACTAATATTGCTATTGATTATTCTAAACTACAGCTCTAAGTTATAACTATATTATCAAAGAACTAATTAATTGTTGTTTAATCAATAGAGACAACATTCCAGGGTTGTGATTAATTCACCAATCTTATTGTGTTCTAATTAACTTTCCCTTTCATATAATTCACTTATGGTTGCTAATTAATCGATAAACGTTCTCATAGCCTTCTTCCGAAGTACTACTCGCCTATTCTCAATAGATTAACGCCTATATTCCTATGGAATCAACCTATTAAGAACGCAATAAAAACACGATAATCAATTAAGCATGGTGATTAAGTATATTCCTATCCTAACCACTAATCCGCCCCCCTTAAAGGTTAAGAACATGCCCTCTTCAACTCTTCTCTAATCTAAACATGATTTTCCCAAACATAGAATAGATAGTTGATAGAACCTAACTGCTGGCCAAACAATTAAGCAATTAAACATAGAATTGATGAAACAACCATATATTCATGAATTATAATCAAGGATCGTTAATATCAAACAACAATATTCATGGCTAATCACAACCCCAGAACAAGGGGTGATTAGCCGCTCATGATAAAATCAAACCAAAATATAAAGTCTTGAATAAATTGTAAAAATACTAGAAAGGATGAAGAAACTGAGAATCGATGCTTCTGCTTGATTCTGTGTTGAGTTTATGCCCCCAAAATCACCGTCTCTCCTGTCCACATAGGTTTAGACGTGTTTATATAGGTGTTGGAAAGGGGTAGGGTCGAAAATAGCGGAGTCCTAAGCAAAATAGGTGAAGTTCACATCATCGGCGCCCTGGGTGGCGCCAGGCGCTCACCAGGGCGCTGCATCCAGTGAAGTCTCTGAAGTTACTGCCTTCAACGCCACAGGTGGCGCCAGGCGCTGCCTGTGGCGCCCAACTGCCCCTTGTCCGATTTTGCTCCGTTTTGGCTTAATTCTTGCTCGTTTCGCCCCCAATTGCTCCCGACTCATTCTTACAAATAAAAACACTTTAAATTAACATGAATCGTAGCAATTAACATCCCAATTTCATAAAACAAAAGCCAAAATGAGGTGATATACATAGAAATATATATACTTTACACTAAACATCAACACCCCACACTTAGATTCTTGCTCGTCCTCAAGCAATGGGATTATTTAACAACCTCCCAAATCCGTACACTTCATATCATAAAGGAGCATTCGACTTTTTAACCAAACCATACTTTTGAACATAATCAACACCGGCAAATAAGCATGAACACATAATTAATCCATATTCTTCCCGTTAAGTCTACCCAAGCATAATACTTCAATATAATTCAACAACCCAATTGTCACCACCTAACCTCAAGAGCCGACTTGTAACCATTAAGCAATCTCAATACATACACTTACCCAACAAGAAAATTTACAACATTACCAATCATTCATGAAATCATGTGCCCTTACCACAATCAGAAGAGTGAACATAGATTAATGATATCACACAATTTGAACAAAATTCACTCACTCTCAAAAAGAATTCATATGCTTCCCGTGATAGTACCATAAGCTTGCCCGTAGTGTAGATCTCTACTAATTTAAGCTAGTCAAATCTAGGATCAATTTGGACTTTTACGGTTGTAATGTAGGCTAAGGGACGGGTAGGATATACTTAGGAATAGTGACTAGTCCTCCTAAGCACTTAATACACTACAATCACAACTCGAGCACTTTTTCTTTTCAATCAATTCACTTGTCTCATATACGTAACCTTCCTCTTTCAATTAAGCACTTCTATCATTCCACTAGCACAAATCAATAGGAGGTGTTTTCTATGTATTTTTCACTATCATTTTTCTAACATTTTTTTTCTTTCTTTTTCGTTTTTTTCTCTCTTTTTTTTTTTTTTCACACTCCATACATTAACTCTTCAGCTAGTGACTCTTAATTTCAACTTTAGTGCACCGACAGGTCCTTTCATAGTTCCACTCAAAAGCAAGAAAATCCCCAATCTCTACCCTTACTTCTTTTAGCGACTAAGTGCCTTAGGAGGTAAAGGTTCAAACAGGTTTAATTCAAGAACAAAACAAGGGAATGACTCGTAATGTGGGTACCAAAGAAAAGGCCTATAGGCTCAAAGGGGCTAGCAACAGACAGTTTTATTTCGATGTGACAAGCACATCCATAATCAAACAAGAAAATGCCTATATCATCTCCTAGATTAGTCCAACTTACAATTTTGCTTCAATTAACACACGGGGCAAGTTCTAGACTACACAGGATAGCATAGAGAATCACAAAACCTTACTCACATATTGCACATGACTCAATCACGACGGTTCTGTTCAAATCTCAAGTCAAGCAAGCACACATAATTGAGAAAATTAAGCAATATTACACTATATGGTGTACAAGTCAACAAATGAGAAAAGGCGTCACAAATTAGGCGATTTTCTTTTTTTCTTAGGCTTAACAATTCACTTCAACTAAGCAGGAAAACAGAGCATGTGTCATAGCCTATTATGCCCCCGTCAACCATGTCAATAAGTATTTCAACATAACTCAGTTTCTTTCTAAACTATTCCTACAAAGAAATTAATTTGCCCGGTTCGAGCTACATCCTTGGAAAAGAACCGGTGCCTTAAGAAAAACCAAGGAATATTACCTAACTATCGTAAAAATCAAAAATCTTTTTGTTGTTTTTAGTCAAACTTTATCCCTCAAGAAAAAGATCCATCGTCGGGAAAAATCTGAAATTTTCTTTTTTTTTTCTTTTTTTTTTGAACATTGTCAGTTTATACATTACACTATTAAAAGAACCAAAATAAAATACAACAACAGAAAACAAACTAAAACTATTTCATACATGATATACATTAACAAAACACACAGCACAGGTAGTTCGCCCACCCCACACTTAAATAATGCATAGCCCTCGATGCATGCAAACATGTAAAACAAAGTAGGGTGAGAAGAAACTCCCTGTGAATCTGTGCCGGTTTCCTTAGAATCCGATTCAAAGGGCACCATCGCCATCGCCATCATCACCCTCTGTATCCGAGCCCTAAACCGTGTTGGCGTCCTCTGATGGATGAACAGGGCTGCCAGGTGCAATCCCTAACATCTCCTTGGAAGCGTTGGATAAATCATCTCTCAAGTGCATGCGCTCCTCATTGGTAACGCCGGTCCTGCTCATGATCAAATTTAGAGCGTTATATATGTACCTGTTAAATTTCTCTTCATGCTCCAGTTGAGTAGCTGAGGTGAGTTTGGACGATGTTTCCATGACTGAGGTGATGTCCATTAGCCCTGTCAGTGCCTCCACAACCTCATCATGCCCAGGGTACTCGGGTACTCCCAAAAACCTCATATACTGAGTTAGAAGATTTTCGAAGAACAATCGCCGAATATGCCGCACGAATCTGGTGCGGGCCATCTCGTTGAGCATGATCTCAGCGATGTTAATGGGTTGGCCGGTCATAAGCGAGAATATAAGACACACTCTGGCACGAGTGCAGTCACTGTTGTGCTCTATAGGCATTAATCTGGCCTGCACAAAGTTCTGCCATACCTTGGCAGTGTTGTTGAAATCTGCACGCACCATGGAGAGATGGATGTTTCCCTGCTTCCTCAGCCACTTTGCATTTGAATCGATGCCACACAAGGTGTGACGTATCAGCTCGTATGGAGGACTCTGAATGAGGCGCTGAAGTCTCCGTGGGTCGGCATTCTCAACCCCTAAATAGTCGCACAACGCTTATCTACCCACTGGCACATCTGTCCCTCGAATATGGGAGGTCGAGCTATGATGGTTCCAATTTGCATAAGGCTCACGGACCATACTCAGATTTGCAGGCCCCGTGCAGTCCAAAAATTTTTCCACCCGTAAAGCTCGCAGTCTGGCGAGTACATTTGGGAATCGCCTTTATAAATCAGTGGTGTTAATGCCCATCTCTGAAACATATCATCCCGTTGGCACAAAGTTCCGATACCACACAGCAGCAGCATCATTGACCAACTCCAAGCGAGGCCGAGGCCTTGATGGTACTTGCTGAGACCCATCATCCACTTGCTTCCCTTTGGATTGCCTAGAGGAACTCTCTCCCTGTTTTCCCTTTAGTAATGTTTTCATGAGCCATGGTATCCTGCAACACGAGTAAACATGAATGTGAGCAAAGTGCAAGACATATGCCGTAAGCATGCAAGTCGTTAATTTACCCCACACTTAAAACCGAAGCATAAGTACAAGTTTTGCGATACAAAAACTATGGGTACTCAAGACTTCCCCATGTGACAAAATGAATATTGATCATGGCAACGTGAATAGTCTATATGGGCAACGAAAGGTAAAAGCTAGGCACCTTCTATACATTCTAAATTATACTACATGAAACTAACTCACACAATTGTACAACATGCATATACAAAAGTAATGGTGTAGGAACATGTTCGTCGTCAAAGTCCTAACCCCCTATTTGTAAAAGTCTCCCGAGACACCCCACACTTAGCCCAAACGCATACACAAGTGTCTTCGGCTACTCAGACTTCACCGGTGCACAAAAATTTTCATTCAGGCATTTACACAAACAGAATATGAGCATGTAATGTGTTCTTCAATTTCAACAATGGTGGAACATAATGGCCCTCCCGATTTTTCAACGAAGTAGAGGGAATTCTAGTTTACTACTCCGACAACACATGAAACATACAATTTTTCACACCAACAACACACTACCATAAAAGTGTCAATGAAATTAAGTGAAGGTGGGAGAACTAGAAGACATGGGGGATTTGGGGTTGGCAATGTGTACACTTACTAATGAAATTACATGAAGAAAAGAGAAGAGAAGAAGAAGAAGAAGAAGAAGAAGAAGAAGAAGAAGAATAAACACATACCTGGAGATGGAGATGATAAAGAATGAAGCACAAAATTTGAAAAGTCTTGGTGAAGGAACAGAAGAAGAAGCGCGGGCAGAGGGTGAAAAGAAGAGGCGTGTGTTATGTGTGTGTATTTGGGAAAGAAAATGGGTGTTAATATTAGTGTAAATGAGTAAGTGGGTCGGGTTAAGTGGGTATGGGTTATTTTAAAATACAAATAACTAAAAAAAAAAAAAAACTTACCTGACCCCCCAGGCTGGCGCCTTGCGCCCTGCACAGCGCAGGGGGTCTTGGACTCACTGCCTGCGGCACCCCAGGCAGCGCTGGGCGCTGTTGTCCGAATTTTTTTCTTCTTCAATTCCTCGACCCTTATACATTTTACATGTCCTACACCATTAAATCTAATAATTCTTCACCTATACATCAATTGTATTACCCTATCTAGTCTAAACGAATAAATCAAGAAGTTAAACTAGGAAAGCGATAAAAATTGGGTTGCCTCCCAACAAGCGCCTAATTTAACGTCACGGCACGACTGAGATTCTTGCTTACTCATTGGCGAGCACAACCTTGGTTTTCTCATGGTTAATCAAACCTCCCCAGTAATGCTTAACTCTCTAACCATTCACCAAAAATTTCCGCTTACTATTCAAAGCACACAGCTCGATCGCACCATACGGAGTGACCCTCACCACTTCAAACGGACCTGACCATCTTGATTTAAGCTTCCCAGGAAATAATCATAATCTTGAGTTGAATAATAACACTTGTTGGCCTGGTTCAAAGTGGCGTGGCTTGATATGCTTGTCATGCCATCTTTTTGTCTTCTCTTTATATAACTTGGCATTTTCATAAGAATGCAGCCTGAACTCATCCAACTCATTCAACTGCATAAGCCTTTTCTCACCCGCTGCCTCAAAGTCCATATTCAGCTTTTTGATTGCCCAGTATGCCTTGTGCTCCAGTTCAACCGGCAAGTGGCATGCTTTTCCATAAACCAGCTTATAGGGGGACGTTCCAATTGGTGTCTTGTATGCTGTCCTATATGCCCAAAGAGCATCATCCTACTTTGAAGCCCAATCTTTCCTGTTTATGCTCACCGTCTTTTCTAAGATTTGCTTGATCTCCCTATTTGACACCTCAGCTTGGCCGCTTGTCTGTGGGTGATACGCTGTAGCAACTTTGTGGCGAACCCCTATTTGGCTAGAAGGTTATTCAATAGCCGATTGTAAAAATGAGTTCCTTCATCGCTGATTAAAGCCCGTGGAGTCCCAAATCTGGAGAAGATGTTCTTTTTCACGAATGCAGCAACCACCATTGCATCATTTGTAGGTAAAGCAATTGCCTCCACCCATTTCGACACGTAATCAACAGCCAGCAGAATATATTTGTTCCCTATGGACGGTGGAAACGGCCCCATAAAATCTATCCCCCACACATCAAAAAGCTCAACTTCTAAAATGTTGTTTAGAGGCATCTCCTGCTTCCGTGTGATTGTGCCCTTTCTCTGGCATTGATCACACTTTTTAACAAATTCGTGAGCATCCTTGAACAAAGTTGGCCAAAAGAGACCAGATTGTAGTACCTTTGCCGTTGTTCTGTCTCTTCCATGATGGCCTCCATAAGGTGACACGTGACAATTAAGCAGTACTAACTCCACCTCTTCTTCAGGAATACATCTCCTCATCAACTGATCATCAAACTGCTTGAATAAATAAGGCTCATCCCAGTAGTAGAAGTTCACATCATGCAAGAACCTCTTTCTAGCTTCAGTTTTGATTTCAGGAGGAAGTACGCCGCTCACCAGATAATTCACATAATCAGCGTACCATGGGGACGAATCATGAGTTATAGCAAAAAGGTGCTCATCGGGGAATACTTCTTTAATCTGGCCATCTTCCTCTACTTGATCATGATTTTCCAACCGGGATAGATGATCAGCTACTTGATTTTCTGTTCCCTTCCGATCTCGTATTTTCACAACAAATTCCTGCAACAATAAAACCCAGCGCATTAATCTAGCTTTAGATTCTTTTTTTATAAATAGGTACCTGATCGCCGCATGATCGGTGTGGACTATGACTTTTGTTCCCACCAAGTAAGCTCGGAATTTCTCGAAAGCCCATACTACTGCTAGCAGCTCTTTTTCTGTGGTGGTGTAGTTTTGTTGTGCATCATCAATAGATTTACTTGCATAATAGATGGAGTAGAACATCTTGTCCTTCCTCTGGCCCAGCACTACCCCAATAGCCAGGTCACTTGCATCACACATGAGTTCGAATGGTAAGGACTAATCCGGTGCCACTATAATGGGAGCAGTCATCAACTTCTTCTTAAGCTCTTCAAAGGCCTTGTGGCAAGAATCATCAAAGTTGAAAGATACATCCTTTTCGAGCAACCTGCACAAAGGAGTGGCAATTTTAGAGAAATTTTTAATAAAGCGCCTATAGAAACCTGCGTGTCCCAAGAAACTCCGGACACCCTTCACTGAAATAGGTGGAGGTAATTTTTCAACCGCCTCCACCTTAGCTTTATCCACTTCAATGCCAGTCCTGGATATTTTGTGACCCAAAACAATGCCTTTTTGTACCATAAAATGGCACTTTTCCCAATTTAGCACCAGATTTGTTTCTTCGCAGCGGGCTAGCACCTTGCTTAAATTCTTCAAGCAGTCATAATAAGAAGACCCAAAAACTGAAAAGTCATCCATAAATACTTCCACGAATTTTTCCTCCATGTCGGTGAAAATAGCCATCATACATCTTTGGAAAGTTGCTGGTGCATTGCATAGTCCAAACGGCATTCGCTTAAAGGTGAAAGTGCCACAAGGGCAAGTAAAAGTGGTCTTCTTTTGATCCTCTGGGCACATGACAATTTGGTTGTATCCCGAGTATCCATCAAGGAAGCAGTAGTATTCATGCCCGGCTAACATGTCGAGCATTTGGTCAATGAATGGAAGTGGGAAGTGGTCTTTGCGAGTCGCCTTGTTGAGATTTCTATAATCAATGCATACTATCCATCCCGTAATAGTTCGAGTAGGGATTAGCTCATTCTTCTCGTTCTCTACTACAATCATTCCTCCCTTTTTAGGCACACACTGAACTGGGCTGACCCAATTGCTGTTAGAAATAGGAAAAATGATACCTGCATCAAGCAATTTTATGACTTTCTTCTTCACCACTTCTTTCATTATAGGATTTAATCTCCTTTGCTGCTCCACACTAGGGCGGTGTCCATCCTCTAGAAAAATTTTATGCATGCAAAATGATGGACTACTCCCCTTGATGTCTGCTATAGTCCACCCAATTGCCTTTTTATACTCACGAAGGACTCTAAGCAATTTCTCTTCTTGAGTGTTAGTCAAGCTGGACGAAATAATTACTGGCAGCGTCTCAGAATTTCCCAAATTAGCATAGCGCAGATGCGCTGGAAGCGGCTTGAGTTCTAGCCTTGGAGCTTCGTCAATAGACGGCCTGGAAAGGGTCAGAGTGACAGGCCTCTCCAATTCTTCAAATTTTCTGAACCCCTGAATATAGCTGCAAGACATGTCCAGTACTTGCTCAATTTCTCCCCTCATATCATCTTCATTAAATTCCATATCCCCTATCAATGCTCGTTCAATAGGATCAACTGGGCTCATGTAAGGCACTAGTGATGTGGAAGCATTCTCCACCACCGAGATCATTGATAATTCCTCATAATGGGTTGGCAATCGGAGTGCTTTATAAACATTGAGCACTTCTTCTTGATCACCTACTCTCATCGTCATTTTTCCTTCGCAAACATCAATAATCGCTCGGCCTGTTGCTAAGAATGGACGCCCCAAAATAAATGGGACGTCCTGATCGGGCTCGTAATCTAGGATGATAAAGTCAGCAGGAAATATGAACGAACCAACTTGGACCAGTACATCTTCAATTACTCCCTCAGGATGAGCCAGGGAGCGATCAGTCAACTGTAGTATAACTGTTGTTGGGCGTGGGTCACCTAACCCCAACTGTTTGAATACTGATAGCGGCATCAAGTTTATGCTTGCTCCAAGATCACATAGAGCTCGTCCAACAGCATGTTTCCCAATAGAGATTTGGATGGTGAAGCTACCTGGATCCTTCAATTTTTGCGGCAGCTTACCTTGAATTCTGGAACTACACTCCTCAGTGAGTGCCACAGTCTCAAACTCAGTCAGCCTCCTTTTATTAGCCACAATATCCTTGATGTACTTTGCATATTTAGGCACTTCTTGTAATATATCGACCAACGGAATGTTAATTTATACCTGCTTCAAGATATCAAGGAACTTTTTATACGCCTCATTATCCCTTAGTTTTTGTAATCTTTGTGGGAATGGAGGTGGTGGCCTTGCAACCACTTGTGGGGGTCGCTCAGCCATTGCCTCTCCAGCCGGCTTCTCTAGTTCTTTGGCTTTTTCTGCTGTTGACTCTATGGTGGTTGGCTTCTCATTAAAAGTCACCTGTTTCTTCTTTTTAGATTCAACTTCTTCCAGTTGTCTGCTGTTCCTCAACAATACAGCATTAAGGGCAGCCCTAGGATTCGCTTCAGTGTCACTAGGTAGAGCTCCAGCTGGTCTAGTATTTTGAGCCCCGACAAGCTGTCCCAATTGGCGCTGCAGATTCCTCACTGTTGTGGTGAGGGTTTGGTATTTTGTCCTGAACTGTTTATTATCTTGCACCAGCTGCTTCAGCACTTCATTTGTATTATCTTCTGCTAGTTAAGGTTGCCTTTGCGGTTGATTAAAATTCCCTTGCGGTCTAACATGATTCTGATTCTGTTGATTTCCACCCCAAGAGAAGTTGGGATGATTCCTCCAATTCGGATTGTAGGTGTTCCTATATTGTGTATTTTGATTTATTAGCCCCCTGCTCTACTATCCCACATAATATATAGATTTCGGATTTGTGGGGCACATGTCACTTGTATGGTTGTCACCACACATCTCACAGCACAAAGACATCTGTTGTACCCGTTGCCTTAGTTGTACCTGTTGCATCGTCATTCTGTTCATTTGGTTAGCCAGTTTTGCCATCTCTGCTCTCATAGCTGCGAAGTCATCGAATTCAATCAACCCAGCTCCCTTCGGTTTAATTGCTCTGTGTGAATCACCATCCCCTTGCCAATTATGATCATTAGCCGTGAAGTTGTTCAGTAGGAGTTGGATTTCGCTATAAGGTTTGGCCATGCAACTGATCCCACAAGCTGAGTCGAGATTCATTTTTGAAGCCTCATCTAGCCCGTCAGCAAAAGTATGTCCCAAAACCTCATCCGTCTGGCAATGATGTGGACAATCTCTAAGCAGCTTCTTGTATCTTTCCCATGCTTGACGAAGAGTTTCTCCATCATGTTGTTCGAACCCCAAAATTTGGCTTCTTAGTGACTTTGTCTTTTTGGTGGAAAAGAATTTGATTAGGAATTTCATGGCTAGATCGTCCCATGTGTAGATTGAATTTGCAGGCTATTTTTGCAGCCATTCCTTTGCTTCCCCCAACAGTGAAAAGGGGAACAGTGTCAACCTCACATAATCCTTGGACACATTTGGATAATTGTAGGTATCCGTGATTTCCAAGAAATTTTGGATATGCCTCTGCGGATCTTCATGAAACAGTCCAACATACTGTCCTGTAGATTGAATCAGCTGCACCATATATTGTTTAAGTTCAAAGTGCCCCGTGATCTCAGGTTTCACGATAGCCTGAGTCATGTTAGCAAGATTGGGTCTTGCAGCTTCTATCACCGCTCGTTCAGCATTACCCGCCATCTCTATTGGCTGTGGTTGAACTACAATGTCCAACTCTCTTTTAATTCTAGTTCTGGCTTCTACCTCTCTCCTTACTCTGTGTAGTGTTCGTTCAATTTCAAGATCGAAAGGAAGAAGATTGTTTGCGCTTCTACTCCTCCGCATTCAATAGAAGAACCTGTGTCAACGCAAACAACGTAAGCCGATAAGTAAAACTTGAACAAATAACAAATATAAGCTTAAGTCGGTAAAGTAGCAGATTTTTAAGTCCCCGGCAACGGCGCCAAAAACTTGTTGTGGCCTAACGCACACGCAAGTATATGTGGTCGACAAGTAATATAGGATTTGAGTCCAGATATCGTACCCACAGGGACTTAATTCAACTACTTACTAACACAGTAATATTGCTATTCAATCAAGCAAAATTCAAGTTCAATAATTTGATTATTCTAAATTACAGCTCTAAGTTATAACTATATTATCAAAGAACTAATTAATTGTTATTTAATCAATAGAGACAAACATTCCAGGGTTGTGATTAATTCACCAATCTTATTGTGTTCTAATTAACTTTCTCTTTCATATAATTCACTTATGGTTGCTAATTAATCGATAAACGTTCTCGTAGCCTTCTTCTGAAGTACTACTCGCCTATTCTCAATAGATTAAAGCCTATATTCCTATGGAATCAACCTATTAAGAACGCAATAAAAATACGATAATCAATTAAGCATGGTGATTAAGTATATTCCTATCCTAACCACTAATCCGCCCCCCTTAAAGGTTAAGAACATGCCCTCTTCAACTCTTCTCTAATCTAAATATGATTTTCCCAAACATAGAATAGATAGTTGATAGAACCTAACTGCTGGCCAAACAATTAAGCAATTAAACATAGAATTGAAGAAACAACCATATATTCATGAATTATAATCAAGGATCGTTAATATCAAACAACAATATTCATGGCTAATCACAACCCCAGAACAAGGGGTGATTAGCCACTCATGATAAAATCAAACCAAAATATAAAGTCTTGAATAAATTGTAAAAATACTAGAAAGGATGAAGAAACTGAGAATCGATGCTCCTACTTGATTCCGTGTTGAGTTTATGCCCCAAAAATCACCGTCTCTCCCGTCCACATAGGTTTAGACGTGTTTATATAGGTGTTGGGAAGGGGTAGGGTCGAAAATAGCAGAGTCCTAGGCAAAATAGGTGAAGTCCGCGTCATCGGCGCCCTGGGTGGCGCCAGGCGCCCACCAGGGCGCTGCATCCAGTGAAGTCTCTGAAGTTACTGCCTTCAGCGCCATAGGTGGCGCCAGGCGCTGCATGTGGCGCCCAACTGCCCCCTTGTCCGTTTTTGCTCCGTTTCGGCTTAATTCTTGCTCGTTTCGCCCCCAATTGCTCCCGACTCATTCCTACAAATAAAAACACTTTAAATTAACATGAATCGTAGCAATTAACATCCCAATTTCATAAAACAAAAGCCAAATATGAGGTGATATACATAGAAATATATATACTTTACACTAACATCAGACGGTCTCAAAAAATCTTATTATCTAAACTCCTTCACTTCTTTCAAAAGTAAAAATGTGGTTAAGTAACTAGAATGAATTACAAGTAGGGAAAGTGAAGATATTTATAGTCTAAGCTTAACATTCACATCCCTATACTCCAACTCTCACACATTACGGTAGTGATTATTGACTACCGAGGTACTCACTGATTGTAGGATAAGCGTCAAGCACGATGAATATGAATAGATCTCAAATATTTTAAATGTTTAAGGACCAAACAAGACTCCGAATAACAACTTCATCAATGAATCTCCGGGGCCGTCTTTGTAACGCTTCACCAGGCACTGCTCCTATCTCCCCGAAAAAGAATTACCAAGTCGAAAATATTTCACGTGAGGGCAAACTTTCTTTGTTCATTCATCCCCGAGATGACACTTACCCAAGCGGCGTCGTGTCGCCTTGTAAACTAGCCAAAGTAGGCTAGATTTTGTCACTACACATACATTTTCTCAATCCTTTTTTTGGAAAAAGGACTCTTTAAGTTAAATGGCTTCAACACAACATCTTCAGCATGAAATATATTTATACTATACTAAAAGCACGAAGGTCTTTAACGAAATATTATTTATTTAATTTTTTTTTTTAAAATAAAGTTCACAGTAAACAAAATAATTAATTATTTATTTTGCCTAATATTTTAGAATTAAAATTGACTATAATTTTAATTATTAAATATTTTCTTATTTAAACTATAATATGAATTAAATATTATTACTTAGGACTTCAAAATCATAAAAATTTTATTGTCCAAATAAGATATATCCTAATCAAATTTGAGACAAAAAACAGCACGTAATAATTTCGAACTATATGCTATTGGTACGTCTTTCTCTTTTTAATGTTCCTTTCTCAATTTATGTCTACAACTTTGTGTATATCTCCTTCTACTATCTCTAGTTCTGCACAAAAATATGAACAAAGCTAAAGTTTATTTATCAAAAAAAAAAAAAAAAAAAAGAGAATTTGTTGTTCAAGAAATCAAGCCTCCCAAAAATAAATTTTTATACAAATCAGAGATGTATCTAAATTAAAAGTTTTTATCAGTGTCTCTGCTTTTAAGTTGAATATATCTACTGAGATGATGAATACCACTATGGGATGCAATTTCTTTCTTTAATTAGTTATTTAAATATGATTAATAATTATTATTTTTAAGAACTTATACTTCAACTTTAGTTTATATATAACTCATATATAATTTTTAATATAATAATTACTATGCGATTTTTTAAAAATTTTGTTTTCATGAAGATTAAATACACGCGCAACGCGCGCAACAAGAGATTAGTATATGTTAAAAAATTATTAAAACTATAATAAATTTTAAATTATGAACTCATAATTCAAAAGTAAAATGAGTTTAGTGATACGAAATTTAAAAATTAAACCTATCAATTTCAAAATTTTAATCTACTTGCAGTAGCTCTTTTCTTGCCTAACTTAATAATTTAGAAACGCTTAAACAATTCAAGTACAAGGACCTGATATAGATATTAGGTTAATATGGTCATGACATATGGATTACGACAGGAAATTCTGGACTTTATCATTATTTTTCCACGCCGAATCCCTGCTAGTAATACTTTTCTTCAATACTTATTTCATATGAATATTCTTTGTGATTCCACATAATAAAGAGCGAATAGTCCAGCTCACTATTTTATAATGCTGCTGAATATTCAACTCAGCTCAACTGTCACAACAATACAACCAATTTTGACGAAAAGATAAAACTACCCTTCTTAGTTTCTGATGCTGACCTAAATGTAGGACCCGATAGACCACCCATATAAATTGCTAAGGTTCCCTTTGAATAATTAATGCTCTTCGCATAAACCATGAGAAGTCAAGATCATAATCCGAGCAGAAAATTACAGGCAAAATCCAATTATGGGCCATCCGAAATCATGTTAAATTTGTCATATTCCTGTTTATTCTTGGCTATTGGATAATAATTAAATTTATACGTGATTTTAAGGACACGTGATTTGATTTGATACAAATAAAAAATGAATGAAAATAAAGACTAAATTTAATAAATAAGAAAGAAGGCAAACCACCAATATAGAGTAGCTTTACTGTGGCAGAATTCTCTAAGATAAAATATGAAGCAGATAGATCAAGAAAATAACTAGAATAGACTGTAGTTTTATGTATACTGATCGTTCATTGTGTGTTCCCTTTTACAATGGTGCTCCCCTTTATATAGGTAGGGGAACGAGTTTTATACAAGGTAATAAACCTATCTACAAGGTAAAATATCCCTAGAATTAATGACTTCAACGTCTTTACTGATTTCTGCCGAGATTCCCCGCCGAGATATTTACGTATCACGGGATTTCTGGTCCTTCAGTTACGCAAATCTGATAATTTTACCCTAGGGTGTTTTACCCTAATCGGCCTCAACGATCTCATCTCGGGCGCCTTGGCTTCGAGCTCCGTTCCGATGGCATCCGGTCTTGGCCTTCACCTCTCGATGTCTCGGTCTCGGCCTATCGAGCAGTGACTCCAATCGACGCTGGTCGTACGAATTCGAAACCAATATTCCCTATGCAAGCGATTGAATTCGACCCCATACAGATAATCCCCTCGTTTTATGGAGAGTAATGATAAAAAACGATATGAGCCGCTGCTTTTAAGATTAGGTTAAATGGAGACATATTTAGGCGCGCAACACGGAATTCGGGGTGTCACATCAGAAGACGTAAAACGTCATATGATAAATGACGGCAGCATGATGACACACGTGGCAAGTATAAAAAATGTCTTTTCATAGACTAACTGAAGACAAAACTCTGCAACGCCTGCAAACGGTAATTAATGCTTCCTCATTTTGGGACTCAAACCGCCACCTTTAAGAGAGTATAAATAGCCCTCCCTTCCTTCAGTTCCAAGGTTTGCGTTATTTGAGCATTGTATCCTTCAAGTTCTCTGAGTTTGTTCACAAGTGACCTTCTCCTTTGTTCTTGTTTTACTCCAGTCATCTGCTATCTTCTCTAACTCTTTATTTCTAATGGCAAAGACATCCAAATCTATTCTCCAGAAACAAACCCCCTCTTCTTCTCAACCCGTTGAAGAAATTGAGCCTGTCGTTGTTGAAGAGACTTCGATCGAGCCCCCTCTAGAAACGTTCGTACCGATTGGATGTTCAACTAGTTCCGATTTTAAGGTAGAGAAGGCTTCTTCTGTACCAGGCCGGGGCGAACCGGTCACTAGATATATTAGTTCAATCACGAGCAAAGTCATCGATAGGGTGAAGGAAGAATGCAACTGGGTTGGTAAGGACGTAGTGGTTCCCTCTCCGGAAGAGGCGATTACCACCCACGTGGAGGGCCACTTGAGTGTTTACACTTACCCCTTCATGTTAGGTCCTTTGGACCCCATCATCGTCGCCTTTTGCAAAAGGTGCGACGTAACGCTGCGTCAGATTTGCCCTTCCGTTTGGAGAATAGTCCTTCTTTTCCGCTTTTTTGTGAGCAAGATCGATGGGCACCTCTTCACTCTCGATCATCTCCTGCGACTATACAGTCCCCGAATCTTCCGAGGGGGACTAATAAAACTTGCTCGCCGGGGGGCAAAGCCCCCTTTTCGAGCATTGACGAGGAAAAGGATCGAGGTTGGATGAGCCGATCTGTTCGAATAAACCTGATCCCTGCCGAAGACATGTCGTTCCCTGAAAAGTGAAACATGAACCGTAAGTTCTATCTTCCTATTTCAATTCATCCAGTGTCTTTCCTTTGTTATCTCACTAACATATCTCGCATGGTGTAGCTGTTTCTCGAATGCCGGCTGCGATTCAGCACTTGAAAGAATGGGTTGAGAAGGTGGTGTCTCAAAGGACCTATTCAGAGTGTGCCTGGCGCGAGATATCGAAGGGCCGATGGGAGGCCAAAAATCATGGTGAGACCGATAATATTTATATTCCACGTTTATGTTATCGATGATGCTGCTGACCTTATAACTTACTTCGTTCTTCCTTTGCAGGTCTATCGAAGGACATTGAATTGAGGCCAGCGTCCCCTGATAGAGAGATTCCCTGCCATCCCCCTGCCTGGGAGTAGGAGGGGGAGAAAAAGAGGAAAGAAGTCCCCTGTTCTTCTGGGCTTGAGAGGAAGAAACCGAAGAAAAGTATAGCTCATAGACACAAAATCTCGGACATAGCTTATCGATTGGACGATGAGTCCGAGGAAGACGAAGGCCTCGAACTTTTGGGCAGTGAGCCATCTCGGGCAGTTCCTGAGCAGAGAGCCGATGAAACTCATCTTCATGGAGTAGAGGGCCCCGAGATGGGAGCGAGAACTGGGACTTCTGCCGATGCGGGGGAAGCAAAATCGGAGGTTGCTACATCCAAGGCTGAGGCTGATGAGTTAAAAGCCCAATATAGGGCCGATGCTGAGGCTGCTCAGGAACAATCAAAGATTTCGGTCGAATATACTAAGTGCCAAACTCGCCTTTCTGTTCTTGAAGAGTTACAAGCTCGGGGCTTCGATCTATCTACCGAGATCGATGATGCAAAAAAGATCGAAGCCGAAGCCAGAAACCGGGCCTTCCCGGTAGAAGAAGAAGAAGAAGAAGAATCCGAGAATTCCGAATAGAGACATCTCTCTCTCTTTTTATTTTATTTTATTTTATTTTTTTTGAAATCCTCATTTCTGTAACATATTTTTTTCATATATATATATATATATATATATATATATATATATATATATAAAGATCTCCCTTTATTTCCCTTCCTTGTTTGACTTATTTTGATTCTTCGTACTTAGAACCGATGGTTCAACTTGTAGAATTTTCTGCTCTTCAGGCTTAGTTTAGACTTAGCCAATTTCAAGATATGCCTTAGCAGATTTTCCCTTTCTTCGGCCGATTTAGTAAGGCCTAAGCTTCGAAAAGGATTCGAGGTTTGCCTCAATAGGTCTTACTTCCCTTCGAGTTTCATTAGCTCGGTGCGGCCTTGGCCTTTTAAGAAATCGGGGTTCGCCTTAACAGGTCTTACTCCCCTTTGAGTTTTGTTAGCTCGATATGGCCTTAGCCTTTTAAGAAATCGGGGTTTTGCCTTAGTAGGTCTTATTCCCTTTTGAGTTTTATTGACTCGATTCGGCCTTAGCCTTTTGAGAAATCGGGATTTGTATTAGTAGGTCTTATTCCCCTTTCCCTGATTCTCGTATGAGACTTTGAGCAATGCTAGTTTTTTGATTGAACAACGAAAATCGAAATGGCCCTTGGGTTCGGAGATAAGATATCGGTGTCAAAGAACTTTATTCGAGAGCTTGTACAATTTGCTTACAGGATAGATCGATCTATTTGGGCACGGTTCTTTTGACCGTTTGACCCTTACATCGATTCCTAATGATCTATGAGAAGTTCCTCCGAATTGAAGTAGCTAAGCAATGAATTGAAGTAGCTAAGCAGTCTTCTGATATTTAAGGTCGATTGAAGTTGAGCACAACATTGTTGCCTTCGATATGTGACCGATCTAAGTTAGCAGTATTCCTGGTTGGCTCATTAAAAACCTTACCGTAAAACCTAATTTGGGACAAAATCGGTCGAAGGGAAAAAGAGTGCAACGCGTGCTTTCAGTCCTAATGCCCTGTGCTTCCCAGCTCAAGGTTACTTCGTTTGATACTTGAAGGTGTTAGTAACATAAAACAAACAAACGAAGAATGAAAGTTCATAGCTCAACAATAGTATCATTTCAAGTGGTTTATGTTCCAATTGTTCGGCAGCTGTTTGTCATCCATTGTTCCAAGCTTGTAAGATCCCTTTCTAGTGATCTTTAAGATGGTGTAAGACCCTTCCCAGTTTGGCCCTAACTTCCCTTCGTTCGGGTCTCGAGTATTGGGTGTGATTCTTCTGAGCACTAGGTCTCTGATGTTGAAGTGTCAAAGATGGGCTCTCCGGTTGTAGTACCTTTCAATCTTTTGCTTTTGGGCGGCCATTCGAACAAGGGCTGCCTCCCTTCTTTCATCCAATAATTCCAAATTGATATTCATAGCTTCGCGATTCGATTCTTTGGTTGCGTAGCGGAATCTGATACTCGGTTATCCTACTTCGACTGGTATCAACGCTTCAGCATCGTACACTAGAGAGAAAGGAGTGGCCCCGGTGCTGGTTTCTCGGTTGTGCGATATGCCCATAAAACTTCAGGCAATATTTCTTTCCATTTTCCCTTCGCGTCGGTTAACCTTTTCTTTAGGTTTCGAATTATGATTTTGTTAGTCGATTCAGCTTGTCCGTTGCCGCTGGGATGATAGGGCGTCGATAGGATCCTTTTGATCTTGTTGTCTTCGAAGAACTTCGTCACTTTGCTACCGATAAACTGCTTGCCATTATCGCACACGATCTCTGATGGCATCCCAAATCGACATACGATGTGATCCTAGATGAAGTCGATCACTTCCTTTTCCCTAACTTTCTCGTATGCCTGTGCTTCAACCCATTTGGAGAAATAGTCTATCATAAAAAGAATGAATTGAGCCTTACCTGGTGTGTAGGGGAGAGGGCCGACGATGTCCATCCCCCATTTCATGAATGGCCATGCCGATAAGACCGAATGCAGCGTCTCCCCGGGCTGATGGATCATTGGTGCGTGTATTTGGCACTCGTTACACTTGCGAACAAACTCCTTTGCATCCTTTTCCATATCGATCCAATAATAGCCGGCTCGAACTATTTTTCGGACCAGAGATTCAACGCCGGAATGATTCCCGCATGTGCCTTCGTGTATTTCCCTTAAGATATACTCGGTGTCACCCGGTCCCAGACATATTGCGAGGGGGCCGCCGAATGTCCTTTTGAATAGGGTTCCATCATCGGATAAACATAACCGGGCTTCCTTTGTGCGTAATGTTCTCGATTCTTTGGGGTCTGCAGGGAGCTTACCTGAGCTGAGATACTCTATATACTTGTTCCTCCAATCCCAGGTCAAACTTGTTGAATTGATTTCGGCATGGCCTTCCTCAACCACCGACCTTAAAAGTTGTATGACTTTCTCGGACTCGATCTCCTCATCTTCAACCGATGATCCCAGATTGGCGAGGGTGTCGGCCTCACTATTTTGTTCTCGAGGTATGTGCTGCAAGGTCCATTCCTTAAACCTATGCAGTGTGACTTGAAACTTGTCCAAATACCTCTGCATTCTCCCTTCTTTGACTTCGAAAGTTTTGTTCACTTGATTGACTACAAGGAGGGAATCGCACTTGGCTTCAGTTATCTCCGCTCCCAGGCTTTTGTCCAGTTCTAAACTTGCAATCATAGCTTCATACTCTGCTTCGTTGTTAGTTAATTTCACAATCTTGATAGACTGTCGAATCTTACTCCCAGTCGGGGGCTTTAGCACAATACCAATGTTACGACCCAGGCCGGAGGGCCGCAACTGGCACCCGGACCCTACTCGTCGAGTGCCGGCATACCTTTCATCTTACTTTCCTTATTATCTTATAAGGCCGACGAGGCTAGTATAAATGGCAAACGATAATCATAATCCATTCAAACCTTCCGATAACGACATATTCATGCATATTAGCAGAAATACCATACAATGATATGATCATACATATATAATATACCATGGCCAACACGGACGTCATACAAAAACTATATAACAAAAAGATACAACTGCCGACAAGGCAATTCCAACTGTGCGTAAGTCAACCCACTGTCTATTGTCTATGAGCCTCTACAAGAAGACAGACAATGCAACCTGTGTCGGAACAGGGCCCCGACATGCCCATAATGCCTATAACAAAATGCATACCAAGACTACGGCAAGTCCGAAGGATGGATCTCGCCAATATCCGCCGAACTGGACAACCTACTATGGTGGGGGAGCCTCGTCTGTATGTCTGCCTGGATATGCAGCACGACATGTAGCGTCCACAGAAAAAGGACGTCAGTACGAATAATGTACTGAGTATGTAAGACAGAAAACATAGTATAAGAACAATCATATGCGTCAGGATGGGAAATATACAACCTGTACTATCTGAATGCCTCTAAGGGCGACTAATCATGACATGCCCGATGTGCACATGCATATACATATATATACATATATATATATATATATATATATCCTTTTTAAATTTATCATATACGTACGCCTCTGGGGACCTTATCATCATCATATACATACGCCTCTATGGGCCTTATCATCGTCATATACATACGCCTCTGTGGGCTTCATCATCATCATATCATACCCGGCCGTAATAGGCTAGGTAAAAACGTACCCGGCCATCATAAGGCTCGGTAGAATAAAACATATGCATACGTATAGTTGCACAATAGGTGCCATACCCGGTCGACTATGGCACGGCTCGGTAGAATAAAACATATACAATGCATGCTGGACTCATATGAATCATACTTTCATGGCGACGTAAGGTCGAAGAAATAACAACACATCAATTCTCCCATAAGAGGGGAAACAATATAAGCACTCTTAGCTTCTAAGAGTAGAGTATCTTTGGGGGCTTGTTCATTGCGTTGTGTACAATTAGAGTCGTGCAAAAGAAGGAAAGGGATAGTCTCACATACCTGGTTTATACTTTGTGCCAATTTCAAGCTACGCACTATCACAATTTTCCTTAGTCTACAATGAAATAAATGATTCATTTGTTATCCTCTAAACATCATAGTTATAACTAACCACAGCCTTAGATTTATATGGTGTTTCTCCACACCCTTCTTCCTTTAAAACTCCACAAGAATAGTAGTAAGACATGCAACCCAGTCCATTATCAGCGATTAACTTAAACCTATGGCTTCCAATACGCATAAAACGAGTTTCCAAGAATTTCCAGGAGAAAGAATGCATGAAAGGGAGTAGTAACTTACCTTGCATGTGGGATAACTCAGCCCTCTTCCTAGGTTCTTCAACTTCTAGGTTTCACTCTCAACTAGGGCTTGAAAAGGAGGAAAATCAGCTAGGGCTTTTCCCTTAATTCTTCCATCTCCAGATTTCCTTCCCCAATTTAGAACTTGGAAGAGGGGGAAATTGATTAGGGCTTGTTGTAGGATTCTTTGGGAAGGGTTGCAGGGGTTCTACTCGGTTTGGGTTTCAGAAAAATGGTGAATTAGCTGGTCTAAGCCCCTTTTATAGGTCAGTAAATAAGTGACACACGTGTCTGACGCCTAAAGGTCTGCGACTGCATTTACGTTGCAGAACCCACATGCGGTTCGCATTCTGGACGCGAAACTCAGCCCAGAAATCTGTCTCATTCTACGATGAAAGATGTCATTTTTGCGGTCCGCATTTTCAGTATGTGATCGCATACTGACCGCATTCCTGCAGAAATCTGTCTTGGTCTGCGATTTCAGTGTGAGAAATGCGGCTCGCATGTGGGTTTTGGGACCGCATTCCCAACTTGGCGAAGCCTTTTGCTCTTTTCTTGACTTTTTGAACTACTTTCCGGGTTCTTAGGCTCTTATATGTAAACTATCTTACGGCGAAATCTAACGTACGAATTTACGGGTTGTAACACTCTCCCCCCCTAGGAACATTGGTACTCGAATGTAAGGGTCTACGGGGATTTTGCTCAACGTATAGCCCTATAAGAGTATGCAAACTTTATAGACATGTACATGATCTGCATATCACTATTTAAGAAAGAGTATTTTCAAGTTATTGCTTACCTTGTAAAGACGTTTCTCCCTTCAATGCGTCCTGCGTCCTCCTGGCGCCCTCATCATTTCCATTCTGGAATAGGTATGGGTATTTAGACTTCATCTCCTCCTCTGCTTCCCATGTCATTTCTTCCGTATTCTTATTCCTCCACAATACCTTAGCGGAAGCTACGTCCTTTGTTCTTAGCTTGCGGATTTGTCGGTCTAGTATAGCCACTGGTACTTATTCATATGATAGATCCTCTGAAATCTGTACATCTTTAATAGGGACAACTCGAGAAGGATCTCCGATACATTTCCTTAACATAGATACATGGAATACCGGGTGGACAAGTTCCAATTCGGATGGCAATTCTAATTCGTTAGCCACACGTCCAATTCGTCGAAGAATTTAATACGGACCAATATACCTTGGACTCAGCTTACCTTTCTTCCCAAAACGCATGACACCCTTCATTGGTGAGACTTTCAGGAACACCCAATCACTAACCTCAAACTCCAGATCTCAACGTCGGACGTCAGAATAAGACTTTTGCCTGCTTTGTGCTGTCCTCAATCGTTCCTGTATCACCTTTACCTTCTCGATGGCTTGGTGAATCAAATCTGGCCCATATAACTCAGTTTCACAGATTTCGAACCATCCAACTGGTGATCTACATCTCCTCCCGTATAGCGCCTCGTATGGGGCCATCTTAATACTGGAGTGGTAGCTATTATTGTAGCCAAATTCTATGAGTGGAAGGTGGTCATCCCAACTTCCCTTAAAATCTAGAACACATGCTCGCAGCATGTCTTCCAGTGTCTGAATAGTACATTCAGCCTGTCCGTCAGTCTGCGGATGAAAAGTCGTGCTGAGATTTACCTGCGTAGCCAAACCTTTCTGAAAAGACCTCTAAAAGTTAGCTGTGAATTGAGCTCCTCGGTCTGATATGATAGTCACCGGCACACCATGAAGTCTAACAATCTCCTTGATATACAGCTTTGCATAGTCTTCAGCTGTGTAAGTTGTCTTAACTGGCAGAAAATGGGCACATTTTGTGAGTCGGTCCACTATCACCAAGATGGAGTCAAACTTATGATAAGAGCGAGGTAATCCAATAATGAAGTCCATATTAATCACCTCCTATTTCCAGGTTGAACTTCTATATTCTGAAGCAATCCACCGGGTTTCTGATGTTCTATCTTTACCTGTTGACAATTGGGACACTGGGCTAGAAATTCTGCAACAGACTTCTTCATACTATCCCACCAATACTGCTCTCTGACATCATGGTACATCTTTGTCGAGCCAAGATGGATGGAATATTGGGATTGATGAATTTCCTTCATAATCTTCTCTCGCAACCCGGCCACATTAGGCACACATAAT
Organism: Nicotiana obtusifolia; assembly: GCA_002018475.1. Classification (NCBI taxonomy): domain Eukaryota; kingdom Viridiplantae; phylum Streptophyta; class Magnoliopsida; order Solanales; family Solanaceae; genus Nicotiana; species Nicotiana obtusifolia. The sequence goes on along the minus strand of MCJB01043687.1, from coordinate 99,836 downwards.
CGGCCCTGGTATCTCAATGTTCCATCTCCTCCAATCTCAAAAGCTGAAATTCTGCCCTGCTGAATGCCCTCTCTCAATCGTACCAAGGTGGGATCTTCGTATTGCCGTGCTTTTACCTCGGCTATGAGAGATGATTATGAGGTATTATGTACAATAACACCTCCGTCCTCAGAGTCTAATAATTTGATTCTCATACTGGCTAGCTGATGAAGCTCTTTAGTTAAACCCCATTTACCTGCTTTGATGTATACTAAGCTTCCCATCGACTTACGACTGAGGGCGTCTGCCACAACATTGGCTTTACCGGGATGATACAATATCTCGACGTCGTAGTCTTTCAGTAACTCGAGCCAACGTCGTTGTCTCAAATTCAATTCCTTCTGACTGAAGATATATTGCAAACTCTTGTGATCTGTGTAGACATGGACGCCGTACAAGTAGTGCCGCCATATCTTTAAAGCATATATTATCGCAGCCAATTCCAAATCAAGGGTTAGATAATTCTTTTCATGCTTCTTCAATTGCCTTGATGTGTAAGCAATCACCTTCCCATGTTGCACCAATACGCATCCCAAAACCTACACCTGAAGCATCACAATATACCACATATCCTTCTGTTCCCTCTGGAAGAGTAAGCACTGGCGCGGAGGTCAACCGATTCTTTAGCTCCTGGAAACTACATTCACAAGAGTCGGACCATTGGAATTTGGTAGCTTTCTGTGTTAACTTGGTCAATGGTGCCGATATAGATGAAAACCCTTCTACAAACCTCCTATAATACCCTGCTAGCCATAGGAAACTGCGGACTTCTAACGGTGTTGTGGGTCTTGGCCAACTCTTAACTGAATCGATCTTTTGAGTGTCGACACTAATACCCTCATCAGATATCACATGGCCTAGGAATGCTACTGAGTTCAACCAGAATTCACATTTGGAGAGTTTCGCATGTAACTTGCGATCCCGAAGGGTCTGTAATACAATCCGCAAGTGGCCTACATGTTCTGCCTCTGAATGAGAATACACCAGAATGTCATCAATGAATACAACCACGAACACATCAAGATAGGGCCTGAATACAGTATTCATGAGATCCATAAAAGTTGTCGGGGCATTTGTTAGCCCGAACGACATTACTAAGAACTCAAAATGCCCATATCTTGCCCGGAAGGTTGTTTTTAGAATATCCTTCTCCTTGACTCTCAACTAAAAATACCCTGAACGCAGGTCAATCTTGGAAAAATATTTGGCACCCTGAAGTTGGTCAAACAGGTCGTCAATCCTTGGAAGTGGATATTTATTCTTTATAGTAACCTTATTCAACTGTCGATAGTCGATACACATCCTCAACGACCCGTCTTTCTTCCATACAAACAAGACTGGCGCACCCCAAGGTGAAGTGCTAGGCCTAATAAAGCCCTTATCCAGCAAATCTTTTAATTGCAACTTCAACTCTCGCAATTCTGCTGGGGCCATTCTGTATGGAGGGATAGAATCGGGTGAGTATCAGGCAACACATCAATGCCAAACTCAATCTCCCTTTTAGGAGGAAGACCTGGGAGTTCATCTGGGAAAACATCTGGAAATTCACTGACTACGGGGATTGATTATAGAGTAGGCGGCTTCCCCTTCACATCCATCACACGAACAAGATGATAGATGTAACCCTTTGAGATCATCTTCCTTGCCTTAAGATAGGAAATAAACCTACCTTTCGGCGTAGCAATGGTCCCTTTCCATTCAAGAATGGGTTCACCAGGAAATTGAAATCTAACCATCTTTGTATGACAGTCAACATTTGCATAACATGAAGCCAACCAATCCATTCCCATTATCACATCAAAATCTACCATTTTTAATTCAAACAAATATACCGAGGTTTGACGACTACGAATCGTCACGGTGCAACCTCTATATACCCTTTAACAACCACAGAGTCTCCTACCGGAGTAGAAACCGCAAATGGTTTGCTTGCTGATTCAGGTTCGACGTCAAACTTATCAGCCACAAGGGGCGTAACATATGATAATGTAGATCCAGGATCAATCAACGCATATACATCATAAGAAAGCACTGATAATATACCTGTAACAAAATCCGAAGATGACTCAAGATCCTGTCGACCTGCTAGAGCATATATTCGATTCTGAATACCACTCGAACTCGGCACTGCACCTCTACCTCTACTACGACCTGCTGGCTGCTGAATACCCCGTGCTGGAGGTCGAATTAATGAGGAAGCACCAGATACAGATCCAGCCAGCTGAGCCATACCACCACCTCCTCTGTTAGGACAATCCCGCATCATATGACCAGGCTGTCCGCAAGAATAACATGCATCAGAACCTCGACGGCACGGTCCAAAGTGGGCCTTGCCGCACTGATCACAACGAGGTATTGGGGACCTTGTCTGACTATTATCCCTGTGATGTTATGAGCCTGAAGCCCGCGAACTCTGACCTGGACCCCAATAGGTAAATCGATCATATCGAGGTCCCTGAAACTGTGGAGGAGCATTAGTTACAAATGGTGTCGAACTCCTTGAAAATTGGGGCCTGACACTACTTTTGAAGTCACCAGAATACCCTGCAAATCTCGTCCTCTTATGCTGGCCCCTATCCTGCTCCCTGTCTACTCTTTGCTGGCGCTTACGATCCTCTAATGTCTGGGCATAAGCCTGAATACGAGAAATATTCATGCCCTCTATCAAGGATGCTGTCGTGCACTCATTTATCAGATGTGGTCCCAATCCGTTCACAAACAAATGAACCCTATCACCCATCTCGGCCACCATATTGGGAGCATACCTTGCCAAAGAATCAAACTGCATGTTGTACTCCCGCACACTCATGTTACCTTAACTAAGGTTCAGGAATTTATTAGCTTTGGCTCGTCGTACCTCAACTGGCAGGTAGTGATGAAGAAACGCCTCAGAAAATTCACTCCACACAGGTGGGGGAGCATTTGCACCCCTGGATCTTTCCCAACTATCATACCAGAAGACTGCTAAATCCCGTAACCGATAAGAAGCCAACTCTACTGCCTCCGTATCACTAGCATGTATAACCCACAGTGTGCGATGAATCTGATCAATAAAAGTTTGCAGGTCCTCCTTGGGGTCTGACCCGATAAACACTGGAGGATCTAGATTAATAAAAACACGAACTCTGGTACTAACCGGTTTATCAGCAGCACCGGTATTCTGCCTCTGAGTCTGAGAAGCTACCAAGCTGGTCAACAACTGTACCGCAGTCTGCAAATCCTGGTCTGTAGTACCAGATAAAGGAACTGGAGATGCCGGGTGGCTTCTAATATCCTCTGGGGAAGGAGGAGTGGATGAGGTCCGAGATGGCATCTCACTCTGAGGCTCACTTTTGCCTTCTCTATCTTGGGACACCTGACTGGTACCCTCTCCCGCATCTGTATCGAGCCGTCTACTATTTGCTTTCTTCCTAGTCGAAGGCATCGCTGTAGGTAAACAAGATGAATGTTAGGGACGAACACTTACGACTCAGCTCTACGCACGATCTAGATTTAGAAAGAAGGTAACAATCCTAAATGTCAGGCAGCCTCCTGATTATAAATGTGGCGCGCTACACACCCATAATCAGGACTCTACTAGACACGGCTCATAGACAATCCCTAGGACACGACCTGCTCTGATACCAAAATTTGTCACGACCCAGGCCGGAGGGTCGCGACTGGCACCCGGACCCTACTCGCCGAGTGCCGGCATACCTTTTATCTTACTTTCCTTATTATCTTATAAAGCCGACGAGGCTAGTATAAATGGAAAACGATAATCATAATCCATTCAAACCTTCCGATAACAACATATTCATGCATATTAGTAGAAATACCATACAATGATATGATCATACATATATAATATACCATGGCCAACACGGCTGTCATATAAAAACTATATAACAAAAAGATACAACTGCCGACAAGGCAATTCCAACTGTGCGTAAGTCAACCCACTGTTTATTGTCTATGAGCCTCTACAAGAAGACAGACAATGCAACCTGTGTCGGAACAGGGCCACGACATGCCCATAATGCCTATAACAAAATGCATACCAAGACTACGGCAAGTCCGAAGGATGGATCTCGCCAATATCTGCCAAACTGGACAGCCTACTATGGTGGGGGAGCCTCGTCTGTATGTCTTCCTGGACATGTAGCACGACATGCAGCGTCCACAGGGAGTAGTAACTTACCTTGCATGTGGGATAACTCAACCCTCTTCCTAGGTTCTTCAACTTCTAGGTTTCACTCTCAATTAGGGCTTGAAAAGGAGGAAAATCAGCTAGGGCTTTTCCCTTAATTCTTCCATCTCCAGATTTCCTTCCCCAATTTAGAACTTGGAAGAGAGGGAAATTGATTAGGGCTTGTGTAGGATTCTTTGGGAAGGGTTGTAGGGGTTCTACTCGGTTTGGGTTTCAGAAAAATGGTGAATTAGCTGGTCTAAGCCCCTTTTATAGGTCAGTAAATAAGTGACACACGTGTCTGAAGCCTACAGGTCTGCAACCGCATTTACGTCGCAGAACCCACATGCGGTTCGCATTCTGGACGCGAAACTCAGCCTAGAAATCTGTCTCATTCTGTGATGAAAGACGTCATTTTTGCGGTCCGCATTTTCAGTATGCGATTGCATACTGACCGCATTCCTGACACTGATTTCTGCCCAGAAATCTGTCTTAGTCTGCGATTTCTAATGTGAGAAATGCGGCTCACATGTGGGTTTTGCGACCGCATTCCCAACTTCGCGAAGCCTTTTGCTCTTTTCTTGACTTTTTGAACTACTTTCCGGGTTCTTAGGCTCTTATATGTAAACTATCTTATGGGGAAATCTAACGTACGAATTTACGGGTTGTAACAACCAAGCCCCAATCCCTTCACGTTCGAGGCGCCGTCTGTGAACAACGTCCACACTCCCGAAGGAGTCCTCGATTCAGTCATTAATTCTCTCTCGACCTCGGGTACTAGCGAAGGCGCAAAATCGGCGACGAAATCCGCCAACACTTGAGTTTTGATCGCAGTTCGGGGCAGATACTCGATATCGTACCCGCTTACTTCGATAGCCCACTTGGCCAACCGGCCGGATAGCTCAGGCTTGTGCATTATATTTCTCAGGGGGTATGTCGTTACTACACATATGGGATGGCATTGGAAGTAGGGTTTTAGTTTCCTGGAGGCACTCAATAAAGCGAGTGCTAATTTTTCTAAATGCGGGTATCTAGTTTTAGCCTCACCTAAGGTTCTACTAACGTAATAAATAGGAAACTGCGTACCTTGTTCTTCTCGAACCAGGACCCCATTTACCACTACTTCCGAGACGGCAAGGTAGAGGTATAGTCGCTCACCTGTTTTTGGTGTATGCAGCATAGGTGGGCTAGAGAGGTACCTCTTAAGTTCTTCTAACGCGCGCTGACACTTCGGAGTCGACGAGAAATCGTTCTTCTTTTTCAACAAGTTGAAAAATCGGTGACTCCTATCGGACGATCTCGAGATGAATCGGCCCAAAGCGGCTATCCGGCCTGTCAGCTTTCGTACGGCCTTTACACTGTCTACAATTGTAATGTCTTCGATGGCTTTGATCTTCTCAGGGTTAATTTCTATTCCTCGGTTCGAGACCATGAAACCGAGGAATTTTCCCGAGCCCACACCAAATGCGCATTTCTCCAGTTCAACTTCATGTTATACTATTTCAGCACATCGAACGTTTCCTGCAAATGGCTCAAATGGTTCTCTGCTCGCAGGGACTTAACTAACATATCATCAATATAAACCTCAATTGTTTCCTAGTTGTTCTTCGAACATTTTGTTTACTAGGCGTTGATAAGTGGCCCCCGCATTCTTTAACGTGAATGGCATCACGTTATAACAGTATGTACCATACTTAGTGATAAAGGATGTCTTTTCCTGATCATCCTGGTCCATTTGTATTTGGTTATAGCTAGAGTAGGCATCGAGAAAGCTAAGGGTCTCATGGCTAGCAGTAGCATCGATCATGCGATCGATATTGGGTAAAGGAAAAGAATCTTTAGGGCATGCTTTGTTTAAATCCTTATAATCTATGCACATTCTTAATTTATTTCCCTTTTTAGGGACTACAACTACGTTTGCTAACCATTCTAGGTATTTAACTTCCCGAATGGACCCTATATTTAAAAGTTTAGTTACCTCATCCTTGATGAATGCTTGTTTGACTTCGGATTGTGGCCTCCTTTTTTGCTTGACCGGCCGGAATTTCGGATCGATGCTTAGTTTGTGGGTCGTGATTTCCGGTGGTATACCTGTTATGTCGAGATAGGACCAAGCAAAAGAATCTTCGTTAGCTATAAGAAATTGTATAAGTTTTGTCCTGAGCTCAGAACTTAGGCACGAGCCCAGGTATACCTTTCGATCCGGCGAGTCTTCTCGGAGTGAAATTTGCTCGAGTTCCTCGACCGTTGATTTAGTTGCGTCGGATTCATCGGGATCGACGAATGACCGGGGAACCCCATAGTCGTCATCTTCGAGATGCTGCTGTTCACCTTCGTTTGTCGAAGGCGATGCCTGTGATTGCTATTTGACCCTTTGGGGAGGAGCTGTTGGTATCGGTACTATTTCTTCTACTGCGAACATCTCCTTCATAGCAGGCTGTTCCCCGTAAACTATTACAATCCCATCAGTCGATGGGAATTTCAACACTCTGTGTAGTGTAGAGGGTAACGCTCTCATATCGTGAATCCACGGTCTCCCGAGCAGGGCATTGTACCTCAGTCTCTGTCAATCACGTAGAATTTTGTTTCTCAAATGGTACCAGTAGTGTTTACCAGTAATGCTATTTCACCTTTGGTCGTTTCGCACGCCATGTTGATGTAACAGCCCAGGCCACCGCTTGTAGAAATTGTCCGCTTTGGAGCCTTCGCCCCGCACGGTTTTAAAACGCGTCTACAAGGGAGAGGTATCCAAGCCCTTATAAGGCACTCTTCGTTCTCCGCTCCAACCGATGTGGGATTTGCCTATACCAATGTGGGATTTGCCTAAGGCAAGCCTTTACACTCAAAGCGGACAATTTCTACAAGCGGTGGCCTGGGCTGTTACAGTTGGTATCAGAGCCGGTGCCGGGTCGGTGGTGGGGCAAACCCAGTG
>MCJB01043687.1:80018-92491 GCA_002018475.1 Nicotiana obtusifolia | reverse complement strand
TACCAGCTTGCGCAGTTCTACGGAAATGCAATTATCTCAATACTCCGAGATTTTATTGACAAACGGTTTGAAGCATTGGAAACTAGATTCATAGACCTTTAATTTGGTAGGTAGATCACCCCATAACTCCTTGTAAATTGGGAGAAAATCGCAGAAACATTTGGCCTAATGTTTAAGTAAAATTGTGAACCTAAGTTGCGACAACTTTTGTCGACTTTTTTTTCATAACTCGTTTGACTTCAAGACTTATGAAACGGATATCATATCATTCAAATACCTTAAAACATGACATTTTGGTAATGTTAAACACCTCTCGATTTTCCCAAAAACGCGAGTTACAACTTCCTTAACTCGTTTATCCTCTAATACTTGTTAACCGCCCTTATACACCTTTGCATCGTTTAGGACCAATAGGACTAAACTCTTATTGTCTCAAAGGTAATTCCCTTCTCAAACCAAGGTAGACTATCTTACGGTGTAATCTAACACGTACAAATATGGGTTATAACACCCTCCCAGTGTAAAGGCTTGCCTTAGGCAAATCCCACATTGGTATAGGCAAATCCCACATCGGTTGGAGCGGAGAACGAAGAGTGCCTTATAAGGGCTTGGATACCTCTCCCTTGTAGACGCGTTTTAAAACCGTGCGGGGCGAAGGCTCCAAAGCGGACAATTTCTACAAGCGGTGGCCTGGGCTGTTACAGTTGGTATCAGAGCCGGTGCCGGGTCGGTGGTGGGGCAAACCCAGTGGTGGGGCAAACCTCAGCGAGGACGCTGAGTCCCAAGGGGGGGTGAGTGTAAAGGCTTGCCTTAGGCAAATCTCACATTGGTATAGGCAAATCCCACATCGGTTGGAGCGGAGAACGAAGAGTGCCTTATAAGGGCTTGGATACCTCTCCCTTGTAGACACGTTTTAAAACCGTGCGGGGCGAAGGCTCCAAAGCGGACAATTTCTACAAGCGGTGGCCTGGGCTGTTATAGTTGAATCCATTGAGAATCCGAACCACAAAGATAATTCGGTCTGTCAGCCCGAGCTGTTCGATAACCCATGATCGGATTATGTTGGCCGAACTACCAGGATCAACCAGTACGCGCTTTACCTTCGTTTTATGTACAAGCACCGATATCACTAACGCGTCATTATCCAAGATTCCTTCTGCATCTTCCTCGCTGAAATCCAAGATTCCTTCCATCGCATAATCCCGACTGCGCTTTTCCCGAGTGATGGATATCTTAGTGCGCTTTAATACTGGACCTTGGGGCGCATCTACCCCGCCGATGATCATATTGATTGTGTGCTGAGGCTCCTCCTGGTTCACTGGCTTATTCCTGTTCCCATAATGGTTTTTGGCTCGGTCGCTCAAAAACTCATGAAGATGCCCATTTTCGAGCAACCGTGCCACCTCTTCTCTCAACTGTCGACAGTCTTCTGTCCTGTGCCCATGCGTTCCATACTAGAGTAGCTGAATCGACATTGAAGTTGTATTCCGATAGTCGCGGTGCTTCTCGATGACCAGTGGTTCTCTCGAAGTTGTTTCTCATCAAGGGTCCTCGGTTGTTCCGATTATGATCGTTCCTCCTTTCTCGTCTCGGGGAACCCTGCCTTGCTGGAATGACTTTCCTGTCCCCAGGATATGGTCGATGCCTGTCTCTGCTAGATCTTGGTTCTCGATAAATGTCCCTTCGAATCCTATCATGAGTTCTGATGGGGTAAGTGGATCCCGAAGGGGTTCCAAGTTGGTCGTCCTTGACTCTGATCTTTGACTGGTATCGGTTGTGTATATCCGCCCATGTGGCGGCCGGATATTCAATCAAGCTTTGTTTAAGCTGCTGCAAAGCCGTTGAGCTTCGGGCGTTGAGTCCTTGGGTGAAAGCTTGTACGACCCAGTCGTCTATGATCGGTGGCAGGTCCATCCGTTCCATATGAAAACGAGATACAAATTCCCATGCATCTCGTTATCCTTTTGTCTAACTTTGAATAGATCGGATTTTCGCGTCTCCACTTTGATGGAACCTGCATGTGCTTTTACGAAGGTATCTGCGAGCATGGCAAAAGAATCGATGGAATTCGAGGGCAAATTGTGATACCAAGTCATTGCCCTCTTTGACAAGGTTTCCCCGAATTTCTTCAGGAGAACGGACTCGATCTAATATGTCTTCTAAATCGTTTCCCTTTATGGCACACGTGTACGCTGTCACGTGCTCGTTTGGATCAGATGTCCCGTTGTATTTGGGAATTTTCGGCATACGAAGCTTCTTCGGTTGGGTTTTGGAGCGGCGCTTGACGGGAAAGGTTTCTGTACGAATTTCTTGGAATCTAAGCCTTTTAATATAGGGGGTGCTCTTGGGATTTGATCCACCCTCGAATTATATGTCTCCACTTTTTTGTCGTTGGCCTCGATCTTCTTTTCGCCAGACTCGACTCGTCTGGTCAGTTCCTTGAGCATCTTCATGATCCCGGAATTCGCCCCCGATCCGCCTTCACTCGGTTCCTCTGTGATTAGTTCATTTTCGGGGATGGTTTCCCGAGATGGGCCGGTCTCAACCTTATTCGAAAGTTGGCTCCGATTTTGCAATTGGGCAATGGCCGCTTGCTGGGCTTGCAACATGTTGAAGATCATCCTGAGATTAATCCCGTCCTTTTCGTCGTTTTGAGTTGTTGAACGGTATTCTCTACGAACACTGTTTGATGGGCCACTAGCCCGATCCACATCGACCCCCATTTGTGAATTAGCGTCGACTGGAACTTCATCACCGGGTGCCATGTTGTTTTCGCCCTGGTGGTCAAACTCGCCATCGACGTATGGAGGCACAGATTGTGAGTGTGACATGATTGTATTGTAACCTGAAATCAAAAAATTCTCCAAAGAACAAGCGTAAAATAATTTGTGTGACAGAAAATTGTATCAAACGTTCACTCTTATCCTTAGCCCCACGGTGGGCGCCAAACTGTTTACCCTTGGCTACGTATAACAATTAAATTTGTACGTGGATTTAAGGACACGTGATTTGATTTGATACAAATAAAGAATGAATGAAAATAAAGACTAAATTCAATAAATAAGAAAGAAGGCAAACCACCAATATAGAGTAGTTTTACCGTGGCAGAATTCTCTAAGATAAAATATGAAGCAGATAGATCGAGAAAATAACTAGAATAGACTGTAGTTTTATATATACTGATCGTTCGTTGTGTGTTCCCTTTTACAATTGTGCTCCCCTTTATATAGGGAGGGGAACGAGTTTTATACAAGGTAATAAAACTTATCTACAAGGTAAAATATCCCTAGAATTAATGGTTCAACGTCTTTACTGATTTCTGCCGAGATTCCCGCCGAGATATTTGCGTATCACGGGATTTCTGGTCCTTCAGTTACGCAAATCTGATAATTTTACCCTAGGGTGTTTTACTCTAATCGGCCTCAACGATCTCATCTCGGGCGCCTTGGCTTCGAGCTCCATTCCGATGGCATCCGGTCTTGGCCTTCACCTCTCGATGTCTCGGTCTCGGCCTATCGAGCAGTGGCTCCAATCGACGCTGGTGGTACGAATTCGAAACCGATATTCCCTATGCAAGTGACCGAATTCGACCCCATACAATTCCCAGGACAATGCTTCAACTTCCAAAAACATTACTTGTATAAGCTAAAAGCTGCTTCTGAACTTGTACTTATATCGAATTTGAAAATTTTCACGTAGAGAGATGTACATATATTGTGTGGCACATTCAGTATTCCTAAAATGGTGAAAACGGCACAGTTTATGCTTTTTTCATTGGCCAAATTAATGGGTATTAATTAGCAAATGGTCCGTCGGAAAGCGTCATAACAAACGGCATAGACAGTACCGTTTTCGGATTTTTGGAAAACATTTGAAAGTGGCGTCATGTCTGCCATTTTAAGCCTTTGAAAAATGTGAGCACTCAATAACTGCCTCACATGAATAGAGCTTCTATGTGTGGGTGTTTTTGTTTAAATATGGAAGATACCCTTACAACTCAGCGGGAGAATTTAACGTACCTAAACTATTCTTTGTGAATAAACTTTTCTATTTGATTAAGGTGTGGTTAATTAGTGAAAAGATAATAGTAGCCTACTGAATAATTGAACTATAAGATTATTTGTTAAAAGAAAAAGGCATGATTCATGCCGTTTTCACCATTTCAGGAACAAAGTTTCACACACACCCATTTATTGGATGTGCCCCAAAATGCACACCATGTACAGAAAAAATTACATTCATTTGATTGTTTGGTGCAAAAGAGAAAAAATAAAAATAGTAGAGAAATGCAAGGGTTTGCTTTCTTGTACCAAATATTAAAGGGCAGCTCCATACACAAAGTATTATGCGTGAATCACAAAGCATTATGTATTCACGCAGGGTCCGGGAAAAGGACCACACTCCAAATATTGAAGAAAAAAAATATTACACCCATTTCGTTTGGAAATCTTTTAAAATAGAAATTCAAATTAAGTAGGCGTTTGGACATAAAAAATGTGAGATAAAAAAAGTAATTTTTGAAGTTAAGGTGAAAATATATATCTAAAAAATTGAAGTTGTGTTTGGACATGCATTTCACTGGGAGAAATATTACCGTTTAGTGAAAAAAAAACATTACTACTTGAAAAAGAGGTAAAAATTATTTATTTTTGCAAATTTGAAACTCATCTTCAAAAATTTTTGAATTCATTTTCAAAAATTCAGTTAAATGTATAACCAAATAATATTTTAAAGATAAATTTGAAAAAAAAAAAATATTATATGGACAAACGCGTCATTAGCTGTTTGGTTCGGAAGACAGAAGTATTTTTGAAAATCGCACCGAAGCGTTTTACGAAAATGAAAATAACCACCTCTAGATTTTCACAAACTTAAACAATTTTTTCGAGAAACCTTATACCCATAAGCAAATTCAACACATAAATTCTCCCAAATTATTTTTAGAAAATTTTCCAGAACTAGTTTTTAAGAAATTAAATTAAACCAACTCAATTACTCAAGCAACACATTAAGGGGTCATTTGGTAGGCCGTATTAAGCAAAATAATCCCCGTATAAAAATTTAATCCGTCCAATACCATGTTTGGTTGGTCAATTCAATTTACTCTTACCTAATACATGGATTAGTTATACCTCATATGAGGGATTAACTAATACCATGGAAAGGAAGGGATTACTAATCCATGGATTAGCTATACATGGATAAGACTTAAAATTACTAAATCCAAACTTATACATTGCATAATTAATTTTTAATACAATGAACCAAATACTTGATAAAAAATAATCCCAACACTACAATCCCTGCATTATTAATCCCTGCACTACTAATCCCTGCATTACTTGTGGTCGTACCAAACGACCCCTAAGTATAACGGATTCTTAAACTCTCATTCTTGACTCGAAATGTGTCGATAGATCACAGCCGTAAATCTAACGCCTTAAAGTAAAGAAAATGAATAAGGAGTGTACCAAAAATATCAATAAGGACAAAATGGTCATTTTGTACAAAGAAAAATCAAAAGGGAATCTCTTACTCAGTCAAAACATGCATATTCTCTTGGATTCTTGGTAGGCTTCCCATTTCCATAGTCAATGCCTTAATGGAACGAAACCAATTATTGCTCTCTTTCACCCAAAAAAAAAAATCAATATCTTGACAATTAGGCATTAAGTATCATAAGTAAACTGAAGAAATTATTTTTTCTTCCTCACAAAAATAACATCAAAGACTCATCAATGTGACTCGACCAATATACAGAGGTCTTAACCCCAGGGACTTCCATTCTTAGCACCCAAAGGTTCACTAGCTTCATTTTCACAAATAAAGTGTAGCACAAAATTCAGATTTGAACTCCTTTCTATTGGCAGATTAATCAAAGTAGGAAAATTTTTTGAAACTACCACATGCTATAAGGTTTTCAGAATTCGTTTGGTTACTGGGATAATGAATTATTCACAGTTTAAAATATGGCATTACTTTATATTTGTCTATTTTAATTTTCGATATAACGTAATATCAGTATACTCTTTTGGAGTATACACTACGTTATCTTATTACTGATGCAGTAAACCAAATAAATCGTAGGTACTAAATAACCCAGGAATTATTATTATTCTCAATATTAGTACAATTAATGTCTAACTTAATTTTATTCGCGGCAAACTATCCCTATAAGTATAGTACTCCAACCCCTTTCTCTTGGTAAAATAATCCAATAGGAAACAAAGACAGTAAGAAAACTGGCACTCGTTATATATGACTTTGACACTATTTAAGCCAGCCAATGGCACTGGCCTGGTGATTGCATACTTTTCAGCAAAATGGAGCAATCAGCAAGTTGAGATTGAATCTAGAGATATAAAACAAAGACTCTGGAGAGTTGTTTCTTCTTACTCCTTTTGAAGTGCCTTTATTTTCCTTAGATTTTCACAGTTCCAAGCACTATGGAAAACATGGAGTTGGAATCTAATGCTGACAGAAAGTTTGCTCTACCAGTTGACTCAGAACATACGTGTACTCTGCTTCAGCTCCTCACATGCGATCATTTCATCTTTCTTGGATTTCTTTCTTCGCTTGTTTTGTTTCCACATTTGCTGCTCCGCCACTCCTTCCCATAATCCGTGACAATCTTGATCTTACAGCCACTGATATTGGAAATGCTGGGATTGCAGCTGTTTCTGGTGCAGGCTTTGCAAGAATTGCTATGGGAACAGCTTGTGACTTATTTGGTCCAAGACTTACTTCATCTGCAACTTATTCTCTTAACTGCACCAGCAGTTTTCTTAACTGCAATTTCCAATTCGGCGATTTCCTTCCTTCTTGTTCGTTTCTTCACGGGCTTTTCTCTAGCTACTTTTGTCTCGACCCAATTCTGGATGAGCTCGATGTTCTCTGCTAAGGTCGTTGGCACGGCCAATGGCATAGCCGGAGGCTGGGGAAATCTTGGTGGCGGAGCTACACAGCTAATTATGACTAATACATAAAATTGGTGCAACCGAGTTTACTGCTTGGAGAATTGCACTTTTTATACCTGCCTTGTTTCAGGCTTTATCAGCATATGCTGTTTTCTTTTTAGCCCAAGATATGCCTGATGGGAATTATGCACAGCTCCATAAATCAGGAGAAAAGCATAAAGATAATATATCAGATGTTCTCTATCATGCAATTACAAATTATAGAGGGTGGATCTTGGCATTGACTTATGGCTATTGTTTTGGGGTTGAACTCACTGTGGACAACATAATTGCACAGAATTTTTTTGACAGGTTCCATGTAAATCTTCACACAGCTGGAATTATTGCAGCCAGTTTTGGGTTAGCAAATTTATTTTCCAGGCCTGGAGGAGGGATATTGTCTGATATCGTAGCGAGAAGGTTCGGAATGAGGGGAAGGCTTTGGGCACTATGGATTATGCAAACTATAGGAGGCTTGTTATGTGTTCTTTTAGGGAAAGTACAATCTTTAAGTGGTTCTATTGTTGTGATGCTTGTGTTTTCAGTGTTTTGTCAAGCTGCCTGCGGCCTTACTTTCGGGGTAGTTCCATTTGTTTCAAGAAGGTATGTATTCCACCTGGTTTTTGTATTTTACTCAAGGTTTATTTTACTTAAACCTGATAAAAGGGGCCCGTTCGACTCAGGACTGACCCATTAACCTTCGAGTCCTCGGCTCGATCATGGGTCTGGCACGGAACCTGTTTTAAGAGGACCCGTCTCAGGACGTCCTTTTAGTTCGAGACTAGATGCTAACCTTTATAGTGGGCAAATGAAGGGGTCGGTTCTTATCCACTGAGGTGCTAGAGACAATATAAGAAAAAGTTCAAATTCTATATACTGACTGTTGTGAAAAATATTTACACTATCATATTATTGAAAAAGCAATTGCATGTAATTCTATGTAATAAACAATAACCTCAAGTAAATAGTAAGTAACCTGCTTCTTTTCACACTGTCAATATATCCTTGTACAGAACACATCTTGTCACTCGTTTAAAGTCTAATCCTTGGATGTTTTTTTTTGCTTAAATAGATCACTGGGCATAATTTCGGGGATGACAAGAGGAGGAGGAAATATTGGAGCAGTAATAACTCAAGTAAATTTCTTTAGAGGAACAAGATATTCAACAGAAACAGGGATTACATACATGGGTATCATGATTATATGTTGCACTCTCCCCATTTTGTTTATATACTTCCCACAATGGGGTGGAATGTGTTATGGTCCCTCATCTAAAGGCTTGACAGAGGAAAATTACTACATGAAAAGTGGAGTTTAACTGAGAAAGAGAATGGTTTTCACCAGGCAAGCATGAAATTTGCTGGTAATAGTACAAGTGAAAGAGGTAGAAAAGTGGAATCTGCTCCTACACCAATAAATGGAAATCCTGTTTACCCTTAAAACCGAATAACAATTGAATTTATTCGTGGTGCTAAGGATCCGTGATCAATTTGATACAATATGAAGATATGATGCAGAAGATTAACATATAATAAGTAAAAGAATAGTCAAACCACAAGTATCCAACAGCCGTTGATGAAATATGAGAAATAGGGGAGTATTTTGATGAATAGTAGTATAGAAATGAATAATAACAGAAATATATTATTTTTCTCTTTTAAATGTGTCCTCCTTTATAATGGGGGGTCAATGCCCTTCTTATAGGTAAATGAAAGAGTCCTAAATAAAGTAAAAGACTGATTCCAAGGCAAATCCTATTAATTACGGGATTGAATATCCCAAGATAATAGCATAACAGCTATAACAGTTGAGGAAATTGCTCCTAGCGAGATATCCGGGATTGGCGATATATACGGTCCGAAGCCGATCCTTTGTTACGAGGCATCCCATGGCCGACCATATCGGTTGTCCCATTTCGGCAGTCCCGGCCTACATGCCCGACTTGTTGATTTCGAACCGGGGCGGCCCGGTCTCAAATTACAACCGGTCTCAACCTTACTCGACTGCATCCGACCCAATACAGATAGTCCCCTCGTTTATTGGAGAGTAAGGACAAAAAACGATATGAGTTATCAACCTTTGAATTTCTTGACTAAGCGATCGATATTCCCGCTAAACGTGACACGGAAGCACAGCTGTCAAAATCGCTTATCCCCAAAAAGATCCTATATATGACGGTAGCGTAGTGATGCACACAACCGTCGATGCAGAAAATCATTACATGCTTTTGCAGAACTTTGTACCTTTTTATTGCATTAAATGCGTGCATTTAATGCCGCTCACATCGTGCTTCATGCCGCCGCTTTTTGGGAAAGTATAAATACTTCCACGCTCTTTGGATTGGTTCATTTGTCCTCACGCAGTTAATTACTTTGTTTCTTTCAATCTTTTTGAGCAGAAAAAACCTTTAGTCTTCTTCATCAAAAATCCTTCTAATCTTCTTTGCTTCTTGCTATTTCAATGGCTAAAACTTCCAAGTCAGTTCCTCCAAGACAAACTTCTCCTGCTCAGCCTGTTGAAGGGGCTGAACCCATCCGCACTGAAGAGCCCTCTATGGAGCCTCCATTGAAGGCCTTCATGCCAGTGGGATGTTACATAGGTACCGACTTCAAGGTCGAGAAAGCATCTTCGGTACCCGGTCGGGGTGAACCGGTTTCAGATTATATTAGCTCAATCACTTCCAAACACCTTGATTGGGTGAAGGCTGATTGTCATTGTACTGATAAAGAAGTTGTAATTCCTTCCCCTAACGAGTCCATTACTACACACGTGGAGGGGTATCTCAGTGTGTATACTTATCCGTTCACGTTAGGACCCATAGATCCTATGATTGTCGAATTTTGTAGGAGGTATCAGGTTACTTTGGCTCAAATACACCCTTTTGTATGGCGTATAGTATTTCTTTTCCGTTTTTTCGTGGATAAGGTCGAGGGGGGACACTCTTTTACCCTCGACCATCTGCTTAGGTTATACAGTCCCCGAATGTTCCGAGGGGGGATGATTAAATTAGCTCGCCGGGCCAGTAAGGCCTCGTTCTCGAGCATTGACGAAGACAGGGATCGAGGCTGGATGAGCCGATTCGTTCGAATCAAAACTTCTGACCTGATTCCTGCCGATAACATGCCGTTCCCCGAAAAGTGGAACATGAGACGTAAGTGCTCCCCTACCTTGCTTCTTTTGTTACTTTTTTGTTTTAGCGTATGACTGATTCGTTATCGCGCGCAGCCATTTCTCAGGCATCGGCCGCAATCGATGACCTGATGGGTTGGGTCAGGAAAATCGTGGCCCAAAGGTCGTACTCAGAGCGGGCCTGGAGGGAAATATCAAAAGGCCTTTGGGAGGCTAAGAACCATGGTGAGCTTTGTCTATACTTTTCTTTTCCCAAAACAACCGGTGTCAAAACTTAACATCGAAAATGCACTTTGCAGGTCTTTCAAAGGATGCCGAGTTGAGGTCGGCAGTTACCATTGGGACAGTTCCTCGTCCCCTTCCCGTGTCAGAGAAGGAAGGAGGAAAGAAAAGAAAAAGGGCTCCCGATCATGCCGAACCCGAGAAGAAGAAAGGTAGGAAGAAAATGGCGGCTCGCAAGATCACGACTCCCGATCCCCCTGCCGATCTGAGCGACGATTCTAAGGGGACAAAGAGCCCCAATCTTGACAAATCCCCTCGGGGAGTCCCCGAGCATGTTGCGGGAGAAACCGGTGCCTCTTTAGAGGCTAATATTGAGATGGAAGCAAGGGCCGAAGATCGATCCAATGTGCAAGAAGCGGCACAAAGATCTTCGGACGTTCCCAAAATGGTGCACTCTCCTTCCTTCTCGGAGACAATCCGAGATGCTAGGACTCACATGCCGGGCAGGGTGCCGGTCACAGCAGGGGTGTTCGACGAATTCTTCGATGGGGTGCCATCGGCCGATACTTACGGCCTTGAAATCCCCAGAAGGAGTCCCCTAGCCGAAACAAGTGGAACGTCAGCTGGTATTAAGCTAGTAGACAAGTTCCCTGCACCGAGCTTGAACCCAGAAAGGAGTCGGATGATAACCCTTGCTATTCCCGAGGACGCCTGAGCATTAGGCCCCCCGGTTGGCATAGCAAGCTACCTTCACGGCTTGGTAACCGAAGAGGACCGAGCTGCTATGAACGCCGTGGACTGGGCTTGCCTGTTCAACGAATCTCAGCAAGCATTGAACAAAGTAAGTTTTTCAGCTCTCCTTAGATTATATTCAACACTTTTGGTTCACATTCCCATACTGAAAGTATTCCGTTTGGACTTTCCACAGTCTTCGGTGCTTAATCACGAAGTGTTCCTTCGTATTAAAGAAGGAATGGTGCAAGAGTGGGAACGACGCCAGTGACTTGAAAATGAAATGGCGAATCTCCGAGCCGATCGTGCCTCTTGTGTTGATCGATTGAGGAAAACGGACAGCCGGTTTGATCAGCTTCGATCTGAGCTGAGTGAGGCACAAACCGAAGCGAGCAGCTGGAGAGTCAAAACCGAGCTTCTAACTGTAGAGACAATGACTCTTCAAGGACAAGTCTCGGCAGCTCAGGAAACAATCGGAGCCTTGAAGAAGGATAATGAAAACCATCGGCTCCAAGCTGAATCGTTCAACCAAGAACGGGCGGCCCTGGCCAACCGACATCAGGAAGCAAAGTTAGAAATCGCTGCTACCAAGGCCAAGGCCGATAATTTAATAGCTCAGTATAAAGCTGATGCTGAAGTAGCTCACGAACGATCAAAGGCGCCGATCGAATATACCGAATGCCAAACTCGCCTTACCGTTCTCGAAGAGCTTAAGGCCCATGGCTTTGATTTGTCCTCCGATGTCGAAGAGGCATCGAAAGTTGAGGAAGAAATGAGAAGGAAAATGTTTCCTAAAGAATTCGAAGACGGCTCAGATTAATATTCTTCTACTGTCCGGATGATGTAACAATCTCACTTTTGATCGTTATGAAATATATCCCAAGTTTTGTTCTTTTGTTCTTTGATTCATATGCGTCAAAATATCCTGCCTTAGCTAGGATCACAAATTTCTACCGACTAATTAATAATTAGCCCGGCTTTAGTCCCACGATAAATTCAAAACATATTAATAATCAGTTGGGCCTTAGCCCTGTTCAGAGCGATAACTAATTCGGCCTTGGCCTCACTCATAGCGATTTTAATCAAGTTATCGTTTGCTATGTTTTCAACCATTAAACTTATAGGGATCGAGGTCATGCCTTAGCAAAATTTTTGGACCCTTATCAAACAAGTTTGATTTTGACTTGAAGTCCTGCTCTTTTCGAGCTTCGATCGAATAAGAGTTTTCAAGTTGATTCGGCCTTAGCCATAAATCGGGATTGCCCATGTTGGTCTTAATTCCCTTTGTGCTTATCTAGTTTTGAAAAGGCCTTAGCCTGGTTTATCGGTTTCGGGGTTTGCCTTGTTAGGTCTTATTTCCCTCGGTCTCGATGCACATCTTTATCTAGCATCGATTATTGACAATGCGGAAGTAATAAGAAAGGCCCTTAGGC
>MCJB01043687.1:41723-69825 GCA_002018475.1 Nicotiana obtusifolia | reverse complement strand
ATATATATATATATATATATATATATATATATATATATATATATATATATGTTTGGACTCGGCAGATTATGGGTCATCGAGATTTGGTGTTGGTTTCGAATTGCGGCCACGCAAGTTCGGGTTGACTCTTATTGACTTTTTGAGAATTCATCAAAGATCTAAGCTTTATAGATTGATATCGCATCCTATAGCATCATTTGACTTCCTTGGTGATGTTTGGCTTGGATTTGCGTGATTGGAGGGCTAGAACGAGGTTTTGACGCGATTTGAAGTTGAAGACTAGCCCAGATGAGGTAAATATCTTGTCTAGCTTTGATTCGAGGGAAATTTTTGTAATAAATGTTATTGTTTGCTACATGTGGGGATGATATACATGCGAGGTGATGAGCGCATATGCATGTGTCATGGTTATGCATGCTCGGAGTAGTTTTTAGGTGGTATCATGCCTTATTTTGGACATTGCACTTCCCGCTATCATGCTTTATATGTTTGTAGGACTACAAAAACTTCTCGAATCATGCTAGAGATCATGTGTAAGTCTTGATTTCTGATTTGAATATGATACTCGTTGTGTATGGCGTACTCGCCTAACCTGAGTTGTAGTTGTACACTTCATACATGCATATTTGACATTCATTTTTCGTTTATATGTATTCTTGTATATGCTTTCCGTGTGATGAACTGAGTTGACAGCACATGCGGTCCTTGAGGGTTGAGTTAATATACCACGTTAGCTGTCCCTGCGATTGCTACGATTGTGATACGTGAGTTGTCCGCGCAGTATTTATGATTATGGCATGTGAGTTATCCGTGCAATATGCTATAATGACCCAGCCATTCATTACGTATATTGTAGTCCCATATTCCTATTTATTGCCCCTTTTATATTCATTTGTGGTTATGTGACTAGACGAGATGGTTGGATTGGTTTCAGAAAAGTTTGAGGGTGAATTGGGCAATTGATCTCAAAGTTGGAAGCTTAAGTTGAAAGAGTTCGCCAGAGTTTGACTTTTATGCAGATGACTCCGGAAGGGAGTTTTGATGATTTCTATAGCTTCATATGACGATTTTGGACTTTGGCGTATGTCTGGATGATAATTTGGAGGTCCGTAGGTTGGTTTGAGGCTTTTAGCGAAAGTTGGAAAGTTGAAGGTTTGGAAGGTTGAGAGGTTTGACTGAGAGTTGACTTTTTGATATCGGGTTCGAATTTTTATTTCGTTAGTTGAAATAGGTCCGTCCTGTGATTTGGGACTAGTGTGCAAAATTTGAGATCATTCATAGTTGATTTGATATGGTTCGGTGTTAGTTTTTGAAGTTGGAAGTCCATTAGTTTCATTAGGCTTTAATTGGGGTGCGATTCTTGATTTTGATATTTTTTTATGAGATTTGAGGCTTCGAGTAGTTCGCATCATATTTTAGGTCTTGTTGGTATGTTTGGATGGGGTCTTGGAAGCATCCGGGGGTGTTTCAGATGGTTAACAAATCATTTTGGACTTGGTGTCATTGTTGAAGCTTTATGGCTTCTCATGTTTTCGCATCTACGATGGGAATGGCCGCAGATGCGGAGTCGCATGTGCGGCTCCTGTAGCGCAGGTGCGGGAATGGCGTGGCCAGGTGAGTTCCGCAGATGCACGTAGATTTCCGCGGAAGCGGATGCACTTCTGCGAGGTAAGGTCCTCAAAAGTGGAAAGTTCTTGATGGAACTGAGAGCATGGAAGCAGAAAGTTTCCGCATGTACGGATTCGCATGTGCGGAGGGGCGACCGCAGAAGCAGGAGGTTGGGACTTTAGTAAATCTCGCAGATGCAAGAACGAGACTGCAAATGCAGTATCGTAGGTGCGAGGTTTTTCATCGCAGCAATTCGACTGGCAGACTTCATAAATTCGAGTGTTTGAGTGTTTTTCTCATTTTTGGATTTTTGGACTCGGTCTTAGACTATTTTTGGAGTGCTTTTCACCATAATTGGGGAGGTAAGTGAAGCATAATCACTTTTGTTGATAAATATTAATTACCCATTGATTATTACACCTAGTCTATGTGAATTTGAAAAGAAATTTGAGGGTTTTAGGTTATAGTATTGGAGAGTGAGATTTGGTGATTTGAGGTCGATTTGTGGATGGAATTGGATGAAATCAGTATGGTTGGACTCGTTATTGAATGAATGTTCCGAATTTCTAAATTTTGTCTGGTTCCCGGTGCAAACTCGGGGTTGACTTTGCATGTTTGATTCAAGACTTTAGCATTATCATTTGAAATTCTTTCCTATAGCTGTTATTGGCGGTACTAAATTATTTTGGCTAGATTCGAGCCATCTGGAGTTAGATTTGCGCAGGAAGGGCCCATTAATTGACTAATTTGGCTTTGTTTGAGGTACATGTCTTGCCTAACCTTGTGTGGGAAAAACTAACCCTTAGGATTTGGGTTGTTTGTACTATTTGAATTATGTGAAAAACGTGTATGTGAGATGACGAATGTGTACACGGGCTTATATGTGGTATTTGACCGGTTTAGACTCCTAGGTTACTTATAAGCACTTAATTGAATATATTATTATTTGTTATATCTTTCATTGTTAAGTTTATTCTCACATGTTTTAATTGAAGTTGTTATTACATGTTCTAGTTTCTCTTGTCAAGGTTTCTGTATGTGAATTTATTAGTAGTTGTTGTTACATGCATTCTTTCCATTGTTAAGCATTGAAGTTGTAGTTATTGAAAGCTATTGACACGGTAGTGGTTGAAATTGTTGGTTATTGGAATACCAATCCTTGCTGAGTTATTTCTCATTCATTTATTGTTATTGGGATTATTGTACTCATTCTGGTGGAGCCGTAGGCTATGTGTTGTGGTAATATTGGTATTGTTGAATTGGCAAATGTTATGGCATATGGGCATGTGTGTTGCGAGTTGATTATTGTGTTGTGATATTGATATGTATGAGGTAGTATAAGGATGGGTATTGAAACACATGCAGTAAGATAAAATGGGATTTATACCCCTGATGCTAGTAAGAAAATTACTTGAAGCCACGCGGTGAGATAAGAGGGCGAACACGCGTGTAGCTATTTAGGAAAAATATTCATAAAATAAAATCAAAGCTCACGCGATGATATACGAAAGATTGTGATTGTGACTTGTGAAATAAGAAATGAGGTGTGGTGCCTCGGTTGTGATTCTTGTTGTACATTCTATGCTAAAAGGCTGGTTGATTTGCACAGTTGTTATCTTTCCTTCATTGTTTTATTTGTATTCTCATGGTACTTGATTATTTGTTGTTCTACCGCATGTTCACTCTTTTTTGCCCTTTTTATTTCCTTAATTTCATTGCTAGCCTACTATCATTGTACTGCTCTATTGTCATTTATTTCTTTTCTTTCCGTTATTAGATTTTGTTAAGATTTTTTTCAGTTTTATTTATAGTAGGTGTCTTGATCTGGCTTCATCACTACTCTGCCGAGGTTAGGCTTGATACTTACTGGGTACCGTTGTGGCGTACTCATGTTATGCTTCTGCACATTTTGTGGAAATCCAGGTAATTCAGCTCATGCAAGACGTCGGTGATTGAACGAGATATTCCCGAGACTTCAAGGTATACTTGCTTGATACCCGCAGGCCTCGGAGTCGCCTTCTACTATTGTCTTATCTATTGTTTATCTTCACATCACACAATAATGTAATTTTTGAGATTTTTAGTATACTTCTTAGAGCTTATGACTTAGTTTCACCGATTTTGGATAATTTTTGGTGATCTTTGTTCTGTATTAATGATATTATGAGACTTATCAGTTAATTTAATATTCTTAGTGGCTATTTCTTTTGAATTCTTGTATGTTAGGCTTACCTAGTCTTAGAGACTAGGTGCCATCACGACATTCTAAGGTGAGAGTTTTAGGTCGTGACGAGTTGGTAGCAAAGCTCTAGGTTCATAGGTGCTACGAGTCATAATCAAGTTTAGTAGAGTCTTGCGGATCGATATGAAGACGTATGTACTTAGCTTCGAGAGGCTATGGAACTATTAGGAAAATTCCACTTCTTTGATCGTGCGAATTTGTTGATTTCGAAATTCGAGTCTTTGTCTTTCTATCCTCTCACAGATTGTGAGGAAACACACTACTGGATCAGATAATCAGACACCTGCATCCCCTGCTTCAGCCACGAGAGCTCAGGACTGGGGAAGAAGCCGAGGAAGGGCACATGCTGCAGCCAGTGCACCTGCCTATGCAGTGACTAAGGAGCCACTAGTAGCTCCAGTTGGGGAACCTGCACCCGAGGCGTCTGTTGTCACCCCTAGACTTTAAGAGATCCTAGCACACTTCCTGAGTATGTTCGATACTCTAGCTCAGGTGAGATTGATCCCAGTTGCTCCATCTACATTTCAGGCAGGGGGAGGAGCTCAGACACCTGTGACCCGTACTCCAGAGCAGCGGGTCCATATTAATCAGGTTCCGGGTGTCACGCCAGCACAACCCATTATTCTCGTTCAGCCTGAGGCCAGGACGTCGACATCTGAGGAGGAGCGGAGGAGACATGAAAGGTTCAAAAAGTATGATCCTCTTACCTTAAGTGGCGTAGTTACTGAGGATGTACAGGGTTTTCTATAGAAGTTGCACTGTATTCTCTGCACCATGTGTATTGTGGAGGTGAGGATAATTGCTTTTACTATATTTCAACTATCAAGGACAACATATAGGTAGTGGCAGGCTTATGAGGAGGGTAGGCCAGCTGATGCAACCCCACTCAGTTGGGCTCAGTTTTCAAATATGTTTTTGAGAGAGTTTGTCCCCCATACCCTTCGGGATGCATGGTGTACAGAATTTGAGTAGTTGTATGAAGGGACTATGATAATGTCAGATTATACCATCAGATTCAGTGAGCTGTCTCGACATGCACCTGCCTTGGTTTCTACATTTAGGGAGCGAGTCCTTAGATTTATTGCGGGGATTAGTTATGGTCTTAGATTCAGCATGGCTCGAGAGTTGGAGACGGATACTTTGTTTTGGCAGGTTGTAGATATCACTCGAAGGATTGAGGGTATGCGGGGCCGAGAGAGGGAGGATAGGGAGGTCGAGAGGCCTCGAGATTTTGGAGGATGTAGTAATGCCTGCACTCTAGTTTCAACTATCATGGCAGAGGCTATGCGAGTCGGCCAGTTCATTCAGCACTTCCAACTTCTAGAAGTGCTCCGGCTATTCCGAGGTTTGAGGTTGCCCATTCTGCACAGCCACATTCCAATGCACCTCCTGCACGGGTTGCCTTCAGCGGTCAGTCTAGCCGACCAAGCGAGAGTCAGTTTCAGTAGCCCCGCCCACAGAGAGCTTCTTTCGAGTGTGGGGATACCAAACATATAGTGATGAACTATCCGAGACATAGGAGGGGTGCGCCTCCACAGACTACACAAGCTCAATGGACTCCACAAGTTCCCCAAACTTTTGTTGCTGCTCTATTTACAGCTCCACTTGCACCGCCAGATAGAGGCAGAGGTCAGGCAGGTAGAGGTCACCCTAGAGGGGGAGGCCAGGCTCGTTTGTATGCTTTCCCGGGTAGGACAGAGGTTGTTACATTGGATGCTGTCATCACAAATATTATTCCGGTTTGTCATAGGGATGCATCGGTCTTATTTGATCAGGGTTCCACTTATTCATATGTGTCATCTTTTTATTCTCCGTATTTGAAATATATCTCATGATTCTTTGAGTGCTCTTGTATATGTGTCCATGCCTGTGGGGGATTCTATTGTTGTAGACCGTGTTTATCAGTCGTGTTTACTCACTATTGGCAGTTATGAGAGCAGAGTTGATCTAACACTGCTTAGTAATGTAGACTTTGATGTGATCTTGGGCATGGACTGATTGTCGCCGTATCATACTGTTTTGGACTGCCACGCCAAGATCGTGACATTGGCTATGCCAGGGTTGTCGGGTTGGAGTGGAGGGGTACATTGGATTATATTCCTACCAGGGTTGTGTCCTTTCTAAAGGCACAGTGAATGGTGGAGAAGGGGTGTGAAGTGTATCTAGCTTTTGTAAGGGATGTCAATGCTGATACTCCTACCATTGAATCAGTTTCGGTAGTGAGAGATTTCTCATATGTTTTCCCAGTAGACCTATAGGGCATGCCACCTGATAGGGATATCGATTTTGGTACTGACCTGGTGTCGAGCACTCTGCCCATTTCTATTCCACCATATCGTATGGCACTGGTGGAGTTGAAGGATTAAACGAATATCTTCAGGAGTTTCTTGATAAGGGTTTCATTCGACCAAATTTCTCATCGTGGGGTGCTCCAATTCTATTTTTTGAAGAAGAAAGACGGCTCTATGAGGATGTGTATTGATTATAGGCAGCTGAACAAAGTTACAGTCAAGAATATGTACCCACCACCACATATTGATGATCTGTTTGATCAGCTTCATGGTGCTCGGGTATTCTCGAAGATTGATTTGATGTTAGGGTACCATCAGTTGAAGATTAGGGATTCAAACATTCCGAAGACTTCTTTCAAGACTCGGTATGGTCATTATGATGTCCTAGTGATGTCATTTGGGCTGACCGATGCCCCAGTAGCCTTTATGCACTTGAAGAACAGTGGGTTCCAGCCATATCTTGATTCTTTCATCATCCTGTTCATTGACGAAATATTGGTGTACTCTCACAATTGGGAGGTTATGAGCAGCACTTGAGGATCGTGCTCCAGACATTGAGGGAGAAGAAGTTATATGAAAAATTCTCCAAGTGTGAGTTTTGGCTTGATTCAGTGGCGTTTCTGGGTCACATGGTGTCTAATGAGGGCAAGGTAGATCTGAAGAAGATTGAGATAGTTCAGAGTTGGCTCAGACCGTCTTCAGCTATTGAGATTCGGAGATTCCTTGTTTTGGCTGGATATTATCGCAGCATTGTAGAGGGTTTCTCATCCATTGATGTTCCTATGACTAGATTGACCCACAAGGGTGCTCCTTTCGATGGTCCGTCGAATGTGAGGTGAGCATTCAGAAGCTCAGGACTGCATTGACTACGACCCCAGTGTTGGTGTTGCCTATAGGTTTGGAGTCTTACACTGTGTATTCTGATGCGTCACATATTCGTCTTGGTGTAGTGTTGATGCAGGACGATAGGGTGATTGCCTACGCGTCTCGGCAGTTTAAGATTCATGAGAAGAATTACCCTATGCATGACTTAGAGTTGGCGGCCATTGTTCAATGCAATTTGGAGGCACTATTGGTACGACGTTCCATGGACCTTAATTTGTGGCAACGAAGATGGCTAGAGTTCCTAAAGGACTATGATATCACCATACTATATCATTCGGGGAAGGCCAGTGTGGTGGCCGATGCATTGAGTAGGAAGGCGGAGAGTAAGGGTAGTTTGGTATATTTATCGGCAGCAATGTGACGACCCCAAATTCCCTCCGTATGATCTCGTGATGGAACCTAGTCTCAACGACTAGGTAAGCCTAACAGTTAATAATAAGTTGACCTAACTAATTAACAAAATACCAAAGCAAGTCTCATAAACTGATATAACCTTCTGAAGATAGAATCTCAATAACACACTCCCCAAAAATGATGGAACTGAGTCATAAGCTCTATAGAGTAATACTGGAATGTCTACTACATCACTATTTGAATGAAATCCAACAGGAAGTAAAGATAAGAGAAGATGACTCCAAGGCCTGCGGACACTTAACAGTATACTTTGAAGTCTCCAGAAAGCAGCTAACAATCGATCACTAACGTCGGGCACGGGAAGACGTACCTGGATCTGCACAAGGAGATGTGCAGAAGCGTAGTATGAGTACACTACAATGGTACCCAGTAAGTATCAAGCATAACCTTGGTATAGTAGTGACGAGGCCAGGTCAAGACACCTACTAGGATATAATAAACAGAATGAAAGCGTAATAACAAGAAGTAGTGAAAGTGCAAAAATATGTAATATGAGACAAGTCAATAACACAAGCTAATGAAAGGGTTGTAAGCATAGAAATAACATAAATGAAATAATTGAAAAGAACCACAATGATCATAAACGGACAACAATTGATAGAACAAGAAGGATCAAAACAACAAGAGGTGTTCTCACCAATTAACTCTCTTTGCAACATGAAATAAACAAGAAGAATCACAACGAGGTACCGCCTCATGTACAATAAGAATCACAACCGAGGTACCGCTTCGTATATCAGAAGAATCAACCAAGGTACCGCCTCGTATTAACATTTCTCAATTTCAATCACAATCTTTCCTTATATCTCCGCGTGAGCCTTACATTTAAGTAGTTTTGAAAACATTTTTCCCGAAAAAGCTACATGCACTTTAGCCCACCTTATGACGCCACATGGCTTCACGTAATTCTCTTACAAGCATCACGCACATAAGTCCAATCTTATGCCGCCTCATGCACATTGACCCCTAGCCTTATACCGCCGCATGTGCGTCAATATCACATCACAATAACAACTTGCACCACAAGTGCCCATAGATCACAACTTGCTATCAATCAACAATATCAATGTTTCCACCACAATAGCCCATGGCTCCACTACAACATGTACAAGAATATCAACAATTACAACGAATGTAAAATTTACAACAAGAAAGATCTCTCAACAATTAACAACTTCGCCTCAATGTGATACGTCTTTCACAATTTCAACACCAATAACCCAACAATTAGAATGATAATGTGTAACCATGAACTAAATACAAATAACTCACAATGGAAGAGATAACATGACTTCAAATAAGAATAATAGCGAGAGATAACTTGCAACAATGACTTCATAATGATAATCAACAATGAAAAAGATAACATGTAAAATGACTTCAAATAATAATAATCAACAATGAAAGAGATAACATGTAACGATAAAAGAGGATACAAGTTCAACTAAAGCATGAGAGTAATTTATCAAGTAGGATGTAGAACAAGTGTTAAGGGTAGACTAACACAAGTAAGAATAGATTAACTATGAGAATTTAGAACATGATTTGACATTTCAATAAAAGCATGGAAAGAGTCTAATTAGCCTAAACCGGCCGAATACCACATGCAACCCATGTACCCACTCGTCACCTTGAGTACACGGGTTTCACACTGCAAAAATGACACTATCAATATCAAATCCTAAGGGGTAGTTCCCCATACAAAGTTAGGCACCATACTTACCTCAGCCTAGGCCAATTCAACCCTCGGAAATAGCTTTTCCTCCTAAAATTCGCCTGCATAAGACTCAAATCTAACTTGTATCTACTTGATATCATCAGACAATGGAAGAGAAATCAATTACAATAGATAAAGCTATGATCTTTACACTTTTCCCAAGAAGTCAACAAAAGTCAATCCAAGACTTGCCCGGTCAAAACCCGGGTCCAATGGTAGATTCCGACTACCCTTGACCTCAAAAGTTCATATATGTTATTAGTTTCAAAATTCGAGACCAAATCGACACTCAAAACTCAAATTCTTTGGGAACGCCTCGCAATTGCGAAGATGGGTTCGCAATTGTTCCCCTTGCAAAAGCGACATATTTGTCGCAAATGCGAGCCTAGCCCAGCCCAAATCATCATTGCGAATGTGACCCAGGCATCGCAATTGCGATGCCTGTGGTTTCGCTGCTAAGGTCGCAAATGCAACTCTGGTGTTTGCAAATGCGACACCAGAGGCCCCAGACACCAGATTTTTCATTTACAGTTCAAAACTTTATGAAATATGTCTGAAACTCATCTAAGACCTCGGGGCTCTAAACAAAACATCCACACAATTTTAAAAAATCATACGAGATCGCTCAGATCAAAAGAAAAAAATAACATCTAAAACTACGAATCAAACACTAAAGCGCAAGGACTTCAAAGTAAATTTCAAGAACTTCTAAAATTGCAACAAGATGTCCGAATCCTATCTATTAACCTCCAAATGATACCAAATTTTGCAGTCAAGTTCTAAATAGCATAGCAGACCAGTTCCATGTCCCAAAATCAAACTCCAAGCTCGATAGCTAAAAGTCAACCTACGGTCAAATGTTTCAACTTTAAATTTCCAAATTTTTGCAAAACAACACAAATCAACCTACGGACTTCTGAAATCAATTCTGGGCATACGCCCAAGTCCGAAATCAAGATACGGAGCTATCGAAGGCATCAAAAAATTATTCCGGGGTCATTTTCACAAAAGTCAAAGTTTGGTCAACATTTCTACTCTAAGCTTCTAAGTCAAAAATCAAAGAGTCCAAATCAACCCGAAAGCTTCCCAGAATGAAACTAACCGAATCATAAAATCATAAACACATATGCGTGAAGCATAAAAAGGGGTAACGGGGCGAAATTACACAAAATGATCGGTCGGGTTGTTACATTCTCCCCCTCTTAAAACAAACATTTGTCCTCGAACATGCAGATGGACATACTTGAAGTGATGAATAGATGAGGATAATGACTCCGCATTTCAAGCTCGGTCTCCTAGGTTGCCTCGTTTACCAGATGACCCCTCCACTGAACCTTCACTGAAGCAATGTTCTTTGATCTCAACTTCCAGACTTGTTTATCCAAGATAGCTACCGGCTCCTCAACATAAGTCAAATCCTCGTCCAATTGGACTGTGCTGAAGTCTAATACATGAGAGGTGTGATCATAATACTTACGGAGCATAGAAACATGGAACACCCGATGAATCGCAGATAAACTAGGTAGCAATGCAAGCATGTAGGACATCTCACCAATCCTCTCAAGGATCTCAAATGGTCTTATATACCTAGGGCTCAACTTGCCCTTCTTCCCGAATCTCATTACACCCTTCATGGGTAAACCCAGAGCAATACACGCTTTCCATCCATGAATGCAACATCACAAATGTTCCGATCCGCATAATTTTCTATCTAGATTGGGCTATACGAAGTCGATCATAGATCTCCAAGGCATCTCGAACTAAATCGGTGCCTAATAACTTAGCCTCTTCCCGCTCAAACCAACCAACTGGAGAACGGCACCATCTCCCATATACGGCCTCATCAAGAGCCATCTGAATACTCGAATGGTAGCTGTTGTAATAGGAAAGTTCCCCAAGCAGCAAGAACTGATCCCAAGAACCCCCGAAATCCATAACACAGGAAAGAATCATATCCTTCAATATCTAAAAGGTTTGCTCGGACTGTCCGTCCATTTAGGGGTGCAATGATGTACTCAGCTCAACCCATGTGCCTTGCTCATGCTGTACAGCTCTCCAGAAATGTGATGTGAACTGCGTACCACAACCAGCGATGATTGATATTGGCACGCCATGAAGTCGGACAATCTCGCGGATATAGATCTGAGCCAGCTGCTCTGAAGAATAGGTAGTCACTACTAGAATGAAATGAGTCGACTTGGTCGGCATGTCCACGATCACCCATAACGCATCAAATTTCTTCTGAGTCCGTGGGAGCCCTACAACGAAATCCATGGTGACATCTCCCATTTGCACTCGAGAATCTCAAGTCGCTGAAGCAAACCATCCTGCCTCTAATGCTCATACTTCACCTGCTGACAATTTAGCCACCAAGCTAAATACTCCACTATTTCTTTCTTCATTCTCCTCCACCAATAGTGCTGCCTCAAATCTTGATACATCTTAGTAGCACCTGGATGAATGGAGTACCAGGAACTATGGGCCTCCTCAAGAATCATCTCACGCAATCCATCCACATTGGGCACACATAACCGGCCTTGCATCCACAGTATCTCCAAAAAAAACCTCCTTCGCATCGCCGTGCTGAACTGGGGGGTCGTCATACTAATGCTCTCTGATTCGATCACATAGAGAAAACCGAGAAACCATGCAACCAAGAACTCAAATGGGCTTCGAAACATCCAATCTAAGAAACTGGTTGGCCAAGGCCTGAACATCAATTGCTACTGGCCTCTCTGCTGCCGGTAGATATGCTAAACTGCCCAAACTCTACGCCTTTTGACTCAAGGCATCAACCACCACATTGGCCTTCCAGGGATGATATAGATGGTGATATCATAGTCCTTAAACAACTCTAACCATCTCCACTGTCGCAAGTTAAGATCTTTCTGTTTGAACAGATGTTGTAGACTCCGGTGGTCAGTAAAGACCTCACAAGGCACACATACGAATAATGCCACCAGATCTTCAATGTATGAACAATTGCTGTCATTTCCAAGTCGTGGATAAGATAATTCTTCTCATAGGTCTTCAGCTGTCGAGACGCGTAGGCAATCACCCTACCGTCTTGCATCAACACCGCGCTAAGGCCAACACATGACGTATCACAGTACACAGTGTAAGACCCCGAACCTATAGGCAACACCAACACTGGGGTTGTAGTCAAAGCAGTGTTGAGCTTTTGAAAGCTTGCGTCACACTCCTTAGGCCATATGAAAGGAGCACCATTCTGGGTCAATCAGGTCATAGGTGCAGCAATAGATGAGAAACCCTCAACGAAATGAGGATAATACCCGGCCAAACCAAGGAAACTCTGAATCTCAGTAGCTGAAGACGGTCTAGGCCAACTCTAAACTACTTCGATCTTCTTTGGATTTACCTTGATCCCTTCACTCGACACCAGATGACTCAAAAATGCCACTGAATCAAGCAAGAATTCGCACCTTGAGAATTTTGCATACAACTTCTTCTCCCTCTCAAAGTCTGGAGCGCAATCCTCAAGTGTTGCTCATGATCTTCCCGGCTCCAGGAGTACACCAAGATGTCGTCAATGAACAAAATGACGAATGAATCAAGATATGGGTGGAATACACTATTCATCAAGTGCATAAATGTTGTCTGGGGCATTGGTCATCCCAAATGACATCATAAGGAACTCGTAATGACCATACCGAGTCCTAAAGGCAGTCTTCGGAATATCCGGATCCCAAATCTCAGCTAATGATAGCCTGACCGCAAATCAATCTTTGAGAACACTCTGGTACCGTGTAGCTGATCAAACAAGTCATCCATGCTCGGCAATGGATAACTGCTCTTCATTGTAATCTTGCTCAACTGCCGTCAATCAATACGCGCATAGAACCATCATTCTTCTTCACAAATAAGACCGGAGCACCCCACTACGACACACTGGCCGAATGAATCCCTTATCAAGAAACTCTTTCAACTACTCCTTTAACTCCTTCAACTCCGCTAGGGCCATACGATATAGTGGAATGGAAATGGGCTAAGTGACCAGCAACAAGTCAGTACCAAAATAGATATCCCTATCAGGCAGCATCCCCGGAAGATCTACTGGAAACACATCTACAAAGTCTCTCACTACCTGAATTGACTCAACAGTAGGAGTATCAACACTGAAATCTCTTACAAAGGCTAGATAAGCATCACACACCCCTTCTCACCCATCAGCTGAGCCTTTATAAATGACACAATCCTGCTAGGAACATAATCAAATTCACCTCCACTCTGACCGTGGCAAACTTGGCA
This sequence comes from Nicotiana obtusifolia, assembly GCA_002018475.1. Lineage (NCBI taxonomy): Eukaryota > Viridiplantae > Streptophyta > Magnoliopsida > Solanales > Solanaceae > Nicotiana > Nicotiana obtusifolia. The sequence continues at coordinate 56,399 of MCJB01043687.1, read as the reverse complement.
TAGCCAATGTCATAGTCTTGGCGTGACAATCCAAACTAGCATGATAGAGTGGCAACCAGTCCATGCCTAAGATAACATTAAAGTCTACCATACTAAGCAATACTAGATCACTCTAGTCTCAAAACCACCAATAATAACTAAACACGACCGATACACACGGTCCGCAATAATAGAATCTGCCATAGGCGTGGACACTTAAATAGGAGAACTCAAAGAATCACAAGATATATCTAAATACGAAGAAAAGTAAGATGACACACATGAATAAGTGGATCCCAGACCAAATAAGACTGATAAATCTCTATGGCAAACTAGAACCATACTTGTAATGACTGTGCCTGAAACGACTGCCTCCATCTACCCAGAAAAGCATAGAATCTAGCCTGACCTCCCCCTCTAAGGCGACCTCTACCCGCCCATCCCCCACCCCTAGCTGGTTGTGCGGGTGAAACGTCAACTGGGGCAGCAACCATCGCCTGAGAAGTCTATGGACCTGACTGAATCCGTGGAGCCTAAGTAGTCTGTAGAGGTGCACCCCTCCTGTGTCTGGGGCAGTCTCTAACCATATGATGGGTGTCACCAGGCTTAAAGAAAGCTCTCGGTGGGTGTGGCTGCTAGGACTGGCTTGGGCCTTGTCGGCTGGACTGACCGCTGAAGGCACTCCGTGCATGAGGTGCACTAGAAAGTGGCTGAGCAAAGTGTACACCCTGAGACCTTGGAATTACCGGAGCACCACTAGAAGCTGAAAGTGTTGAGCAAACTAGACAGCGCATATAGCCTCTACCATGATGGGCTGTAGCCGCAGCGTGGCCACCACTAAATCCTCCCGTGCCACAAAGCCTCTTGGCCTTCCTATCCTCTCTCATGACCCCGCATACCCTCAAAGCTCTGTGCAATCTCTGCCACCTGCTGATATGGGGTATTTCGTCTCCAACTCTAGAGCCATGCTGAACCTAATACCATAGTTGAGCCCCTCGACAAATTGACAGATTCGCTCTCTGACTGTAGAAACCAAGGCAGGTGCATGTCTGGACAAATCACTGAATCTGACACTGTCATGGTATCCTGGTGCAGCTACTCAAACTCTATGCGCCATGCATCCCTAAGGGTTTGAGGAACAAACTCTTTCCAGAAAAATTGGGAACACCAAGTCCATGTAAGTGAAGTTGCATCGGCTAGGCTACCCTCCTCGTACACTTGTCACCACTGATATGCTGCTCTTGACAACTAAAAAGTAGTGAAAGCAACCCCACTCCTCTACCCAATACCCGTAGTGCGAAAATATGGTGGCACTCTTGTAGAGAACCATGTGCATCCTTTGAAGCCAAACCACTAAAAGTAGGAGGGTGAAACTTCTTGAACCTCTCAAGTCTAAGCTGCTCCTCCTCAGATGTTACAGCCCTAACCGCGGGCAGAACTAGAACAATAAGCTATATTGGTATAACCTCTAGGACCTCATCAATATAGGCCCGCTGCTCCGGGGTATGGGTCGCAGGAGTTTGAGCTCCTCCCCCAACCTGAGATGTGGCTGGTGCAAGTAAAATCAACCCCGTCCGAGCTAGAATACCAAACATGCTCAAGAACTGTGCAAGGGTGGCAACAGGCACCTCTGGTTCCTGCCCCCCCAACTGGAGCTACTAGTGGCTCTTCTGTCGCAGCTCAGGCATATGCTCAGGCTGCGTCACGTGCCCCTCCTCGGCCTCTGCCCCAGCCGCGACCTCTCGTGGTTCTAGTAGGGAGCACAGGTATTTGATTGTTAGATCCAGCAATGCGTGTCCTCACCATCTGTGAGAGAATAGAAAGTCAAAGAAACAGTTTTTGAAGTCAACGAATTCGCACGATAAGGAATCAAAGAAGTGAAGTTTTCGTAACAATTCTGCTGCCTCTTGAAGATAAGTACAGAGTTCTTCGTACCGACCCGCAAGACTACTAAACCTGTGTATGACTCGTAACACCTATGAACCTAGAGCTCTAATAAACACTTGTCATGGCCCCAATTTCTCTCTGTAGGATGTCGTGATGGCACCTAGTCTCTACGACTCTGTAAGCCTAACAGTTAATTATTACATGACAGAAATAATTAACAAAATAGTAAAGCAAGTATGTAAACTGATGTCACCTTCTGAAGCTAGAAACTCAATAACACACTCCCCAAAACCGATGGAACTGAGTCATAAGCTCTAGAGAGTAATACTAGAATGCTTGCTACATCACCGTCTGAATGAAAATACAACAGGAAGTAAAGATAAGGGAAGGTGACTCTGAGTCCTGCAGACGCCGAGCAGGTATACCTTGAAGTCTCCAAAAAGCAGCTAATAAGTGATCATTAATGTCCGACACGAGCAGACGTACTTGGATATGCACAAAATGATGTATAGAAGCATATTATGAGTACACCACAATAGTACCCAGTAAGTATCAAGCCTACCTCAGTAGAGTAGTGACGAAGCCGGGTCAAGACACCTACTAGGATATAATTAACATAATGAAAAGGTAATAAAAAGAATTAGTGGAAAGCAGAGAAATATGTAACATGAGACAAGTCAATAACACAGGCTAATGAAAGGGTTGTAAGCATAGAAATAACATAAATAAAACAATTGAAAAGAACCTCAATGATCATATACGAGAAACAATTGATAGAACAAGAAGGATCAAAACAACTAGAGGTGTTCCCACCAATTAACTCTTTTCAACATGAAATAAACAACAAGAATCACAACGAGGTACCGCCTCATGCACAATAAGAACCTCAACCGAGGTACTGCCTCGTATATAACAATAATCACAACTAAGGTACCGCCTTGTATATAACAAGAATCACAACCGAGGTACCGCCTTGTATTCACATTTCTCAATTTCAATAACAATCTTTCCTTATACCTCCACGTGAGCCTTACATTTAAATTTTTTGAAAATATTTATCCCGAAATAGCTACACGCACTTTAGCCTACCTATGATGTGGCGTGGCTTCATATAATTCTCTTACAAGCATCACGCACATAAGTCATACTTTATGCCGCTGCATGCACATTAACCCCTAGCCTTATGCCACTGCATGCGCGTCAATATCACATCACAGTAACAACTCGCACCACAAGTGACAACATATAACAGTTGCCATCAATCAACAATATCGATGTTTCCACCACAATAGCACATGTCTCCACCACAACGTATACGAGAATATCAACAATAACAATGAATGTAAAATTGTCAACAAGAAAAATATCTTAACAATTAACAACTTCGCCTCAATGTGATACGACTTTCACAATTTCAACATGAATAACCCAACAATGAGAATGATAATGTGTAACCACGAACTAAATACAAATAACTCACGATGGAAGAGATAACATGACGTCAAATAAGAATAATAGCAATGAAAGAGATAACATGTAACAATGACTTCAGATAATGATATCAACAATGAAAAAGATAACATGTACAATGACCTCAAATAATGATAATCAACAATGAAAGAGATAACATGTAACGATAAAAAGGGCAACAATTTCAACTAAAGCATGAGAGTAATTTATCAAGTAGGATGTAGAACAAGTGTTAAACAAGTCATTTAAGGCAAGTAAAGGTAGACTAACACGAGTAAGATAGATTGACTATGAGAATTTATAACATGATATGACATTTGAATTAAAGCATGGAAAGAGCCTAAGTAGCCTATATCGGCCAAATTCCACGTACAACCCATGTACCCACTCGTCACCTTGCATACATGGCTTTTACATAGCACAAAAGACACAATCGATCCCATAGCCTAAGGGGTAGCCCCCCTCCCCCCCACAAAACGTTAGGCAAGATACTTACCTCAATTAGGCCAATTCAATCCTCAAAAATAGTTTTTCCCGAGAAGTCAACAGAAGTCAACCCCGGTGTCACGACCCAAACTGGAGGGCCATGACTGGTACCCGGGCCATACCCGCCAAGCACCAACGCGCATTTTATCTAACCTTTCTTATTATTTATAAGGGCCGACAAGATCAACATAAATGATAAACATGAATCATGAACAACTACCAATGATAGGTAATGGCATGAACATACATAACATGGGCCGACAAGGCTGTCATGAAGCTATATATAAGGTACGAGCTGACATGGTGCCATGAGAGACTATACAACAAAAATCAGCCGACAAGGCAATCCAAACTTTATATGAGTCGACACCTGTCTATGAGCCTCTAAAGCAACATAAGTGTTGTAGCATTGCTGGAACAGAGCCCCTACATACCTATAATGTCTATAACAAAAGTGCATACCAAGACCACGGCAAGTCCGGAGAAGGGATCTCGCCAATAACTGCTGGACTAGGCAGCCTACTGTCGTGGGGGAGCTTCGCCTACCTGTTTATCAGGACCTGCCGCATGACATGCAGCATCCACAAATAATAGGGACATCGGTACGAATAAAGTACTGAGTATGTAAGGCAAGAAAGTATAAATAATAACAATAATGTAAATAGGTATAGAGAATATACAATCTGTAACATCTGAGTACCTCTTAAGGGCGACTGATATGGAATGCATGATACATACATACATATATATACACACACACACATATATATACACGCACACACACACTTTAAAAACATACTCCTCAGTAGGCATCATCATCATCATATCGTACCCGGCTGTAATAGGCTCGGTAAAAACGTATCCAGCCATCTTAAGGCTTGGTAGAATCGTACCCGGCCACGTGAAGCTTGGTAAAACCCAACTAATCTGTGGTTGCACAATAGCTGCCATACCAAGCCAACTATAGTGCCGCTCAGTAGAGTAAAATAGGTACATATATATAATTCATGCTGGACTCATTAGAATCATATTCTGAACCTTTCAGAGTGACGTAAGGTTGGTAATCTCCGTACACGTTATTTGGATAAACTCTTCATATGGATCTTATAAGAATCAGGAAGTACCAACAACATTGATAACATAAGAATAAGAGAAGTAACATCAACATCAATCGTTCCATATGAAGGGAAACAATATAAGTACTGCTAGCTTCTAAGAGTGGAGTATCTTTAAAAGCTCGTCCATTACATTATGTACAACTAGAGTCGTGCAACATAAGGAAGGGGATAGCATCACATACCTTGTATACATTTCCCAACCTCAAGCTATGCAAATATCACCTTCCTTAGTCTACAATAAGAGAAATGATACTATATCATCGTTTAAGTGTCGTAACTATTATATATCGACCACACCTATTTTACAATAAAACGGACAGCACCTAACCTATTTATGTGACTTTCCACAAGTTAAAAAAATCCCCAAAAAGCCCAAACAACATCAATAATAATCATATTAAGCCTCCCAAAATAGTCCACCTACCAACAACATTACTAGCAAGTCTTTCGATAGATATCTCACAAGTTCTAGCTTCAACGACTTAGACGCAACTTGAATAGTCTTAAATACATGTAGAGTAAGAGGTTCCTTACCTTTAAATGGATATAAAAAATCTAATTTGACCTTACTTCACCACAAAATATCCTTCTAGTGCTTCCACAAGAACAAGGAAGCGAAACTAGCAATCAATTCGGGTTTTTGGGCATTGGAATAACTTTGGAAGACTTGAAATCACCTAGGGTTGATATTAAAAACTTGAGAGTATTTTATAGAACTTAATCCATCTTAAACAACCTCTCACACGAGCTGGAACCATAGAAAAATAGCATCAACAAGAATAACAAAAAACTTACTAGCGCCACGGGATTCCCGGCATTTGATTTGTGTTGTTTGCCCTTTGTTTGGGTCTTGGACCATGAGAGAACCTTGAGAGAGAATTTTTAGGTGTCTAGGGTCTGACGAGAGTGAAAAATAATGAGTTAAAATGGGCTTAAGGCATCTCATATATATATATATATATATATATATATATATATATATATATATATATATATATATATATATATATATATCAACCGCCTATGTGGGTCCCATAGAGAGTTGCTTGCACAGTCTCGCGAAAATGCAAATATCTCTCTACTCCGACCTCGTATTAGCGAACAGTTTAATGCGTTGAAACTAGGCTCATAGATCTTCAATTTTGTGGGTCTATCACCCTGTAAGTACTAGTGAATTGGGATAAATGCTAAGTAACATTTAACCTAAAGTTTAAGTAAAATTATGAACATAAGTTGCGACAACTTTTGTCGACTTCTGTTTCATAACTCGTTTGACTTCAAGACATATGACATGGATATTATATGATTCAAATACCTTAAAACACGACCTCCTGATCATATTAAGCACCTCTAGTTTTGCCCGAAAATACGGGTTACAACATTCGTGATTCGTTAAACTTCTAATACCTGTAACTACTCTTATACACTCTTGTATCATTTAAAACCAATAGGATTAACTTCCTAGCATCTCTAAGATAATCTCTTCTCGGAATTATGTCGACTAACTTACGGCGTATCTAACTTATGCAAATGTGGGTTGTAACACCGGGGCGCGCCCCATCAAAACCTGGCCAATGGTAGAATCCGACTACCCATGACCCCACGAGTTCATATATGTGATTAGTTTCATAATCTGAGTCCAAATCGACTCTCAAAACTTAAATTCTTATTTTTCAAAAACTTGATAAGGTTTCACAATTTTTCACTTTGATTCACATGATTTTTATGTTAAAATCTAAGATACATTGATGGAATGTGATTGGAAATAGATTAGAATCACATACCCAAAGTTTGGAGATGAACATCCCCTCTCCAAATCGCCTCATACCGAGTCTAGGGTTCTAAAACGAGAGAATATGAGATGAAATCTCGACTTCCAGCTCTTATGTTCAGCTGCAGTATCGCAATTGCGACATGGGTTCACAATTGCAAACCCTCGCAAATGCGGCACTGACAATCTTGGGGAACTCCTAGCAAATGCAAAGATGGGTTCCAATTGCGAACCCTGTTCCCCACGCAAAACCAACATATTTGTCGCAAATGCAAACCTAGCCCAGCACAAAGCATCATTGCAAATGTGACCCAAGCATCACAATTGCGATACCTGTGGTTTCCCTACTATGGTCGCAAATGCGACTCTGATGTTCGCAAATACTACACTAGAGGCACCAGACACCAGTTTTTCCATTTTCAGTTAAAAACTTTCTGAAACTTATCTGAGCCCTAGGGGCTCCAAACCAAACATCCACACAAGTCTAAGAACATCATACGAATTTGCTCACATGATCAAAACAAAAAAATAACATCTAAAAACTATGAATCAAACACTAAAACGCATGAATTTCAAAGTAAATTTCAAGAACTTCCAAAATTGCAACAGACGTCTGAATCCTATCAATTGAACTCCAAATGATACCAAATTTTGAAGTCAAGTTCTCAATAGCATAACAGACCTATTCCAAGTCCAAAAATCAAATTTTGAAGACGATAGATAAAAGGCAACCTACGGTCAAAGGTTTTAACTTCAAATTGTCATATTTCGGCAAAACAACAGAAATAAACCTACGGACTTCCAAAATTAATTCCGGGCATACGCCCAAGTCCGAAATCACAATATGGAGCTATCAGAGCCATCAAAATATTATTCTGGTGTCGTTTTTATAAAAGTCAAAGTTTGATCAACATTTCTACTTTAAGCTTCTAAGTCAAAAATCAAAAGATCCAAATCAACTCGAAAGATTCCCGTAATGAAACTAACCGACCTTGCAAGTCATACTATCATAAACACACATGTGTGAAGCATAAAAAAGGGTAACGGGGTGCATTACACTAAATGATCGATCGGGTCATTACAAGCAAAGAGGCCACTAGCCATGGATGTTCAGGCTTTGGCCAATCAATTTGTGAGGATGGATGTTTCGGAGCCTAGCCGAGTTCTTGCCTGCATGGTTTTTGGGACTTCTTTGTATGAGCGCATTAGAGCGCGTCAGTATGATGACCCTCATTTACTTGTCCTTAAAGACATGGTGCAGCACGATGATGCAAAGGAGGTTTCTATTGGAGATGATGGTGTGTTGAGGATGTAGGGCCAAATTTATGTACCCAATGTGGATGGGTTGCATGAGTTGATTCCTGTGGAGGCCCACAGTTCGCGGTATTCCATTAACCCGGGTGCCGCTAAGATGTATCAGGATTTGAGATAGCACTATTGGTGGAGAAGAATGAAGAATGTATAGTAAGAATATGTGCCTTGGGTTTTGAAATCCCAGTAGGTAAAGTATTAGAGGCCAGACGGTTTGCTTCAGAGACTTGAGATTCAAGAGTGGAAGTGGGAGCGTATTATCATGGATTTCGTTGTCGGGCTCCCACAGACCTTGAAGAAATTTGATGAAGTGTGGGTTATTGTAGATAGACAGACCAAGTTTGCACACTTCATTCCGGTCGTGACTACCTATTCTTCAGAGCAGTTGGCTCAAATTTATATCCGTGAGATTACTCGTCTTCATGGTGTGCCGGTGTCTATTATCTCCGATCATGGCACAAAGTTCACATCGCATTTATGGAGAGCTGTGCAGTGTGTGTTGGGCACACAGGTTGAGTTGAGTACAATAGTTCACCCCCAGACGGACGGGCAGTCCAAGTGCACCATTCAGATCTTAGAGGATATGCTACGTGCCCGGGTTATGGATTTTGGGAGTTCTTGGGATCAGTTTTTACCGCTTGCAGATTTTGCCTACAACAATAGCTACCAATCGAGTATTCAGATGGCTCCTTATGAGGCCTTATATGGGAGTCAGTGTCATTCTCCAGTTGGTTGGTTTGATCCGGGAGAGGCTAGGTTGTTTGGCACTGATTTGGTTCGGGATGCCTTAGAGAAAGTCAAGTTGATTCAAGATCTGCTTCGTACAACATAGTCTAGGTAGAAGAGTTATGCTGATCGGAAGGTTCGTAGTGTAGCATTTATGGTGGGATAAAGAGTTTTGCTCAGAGTTTTACCCGAAGGGTGTGATGAGGTTTGGAAAGAAGCGCAAGTTGAGCCCTACGTATATTGGTCCTTTTGAGATCCTTAAGAGGTTAGGCAAGGTGGTCTATAGACTTGCATTGGCACCCACCTTATCAGTAATTCACTTGGTGTTCCATGTTTTCATGTCGAAAGTATTGTTGTGATCTGTCACATGTATTAGATTTCAGCTCAGTCCATTGGACAAGGGCTTAACTTATGTTGAGGAACCGGTGGCTATATTGGACGGGTAGGTCCAGAAGTTGAGGTCAAAGGACATTACTTTAGTGAAGGTTCAATGGAGAGGTCAACCAATCGAGGAGGAGACCTGGGAGACCGAGTATGACAAGCGGAGTCGATATACTCACCTTTTTAGCACTTCAGGTATGTCTCTATACTCATTCGAGGACGAACTTTTGTTTTAAGATGGGGAGAATATAATGACCTAGCTGGTCATTATGTATATTGCAGTCTCATGTCCCTATTTATTGCCTCTTTTATGTTCATTAGTGGTTATGTGACTAGCTGAGGTGGTTGGATTGGTTTCGAGAAAGTTTCGGGGTAAATTGGGATACTTAGTCTCAAAGTTGGAAGCTTAACTTGAAAGAGTTTACCATAGTTTGACTTTTGTGCAGACGACTGCGGAATAGAGTTTTGATGATTCCAATAGCTTCGTATGGCGATTTTGGAGTTAGCTGTATGTCCGGATGATGATTTGGAGGTCCGTAGGCTTGTTTGAGGCTTTTTGGCGAAAGTTCGAAAGTTGAAGGTTTGGAAAGTTGAGAGGTTTGATCGAGAGTTGACTTTATTTATATCCGATTGGGATTTTGGTTTCGAGAGTTCGAATAGGTCTTTTGTGCCATTTAGGACTATTGTGCAAATTTGAGGTCATTCGGAGTTGATTTGATATGGTTCGGCATTAGTTTTAGAAGTTGCAAATCATTAGTTTAAGTAGGCTTGAATTGCCATGCGATTCATGATTTTGATATTGTTTAATGAGATTTAAGGCTTAGAGTAATTTTGCATCTTGTTATAGGACTTGTTAGTATGTTCGGACAAGGTCGGGGGAGCCTCGGGGATGATTCAGATGGTTAATGGATCATTTTAGACTTGGTGTCTTGATGAAGACTTGCGATGTGAATGGTCGCAGATGCAGAGTCCCAAGTGCGGCTCCTATAGCACAGGTGCGGCAATGGCGTGGCCAGGGGAGTTCCGCAGGTGCACGTAGGCCCCCTCCCTCTTATGTTGTAAAATGGGAGTGCAAATCTTTATCTTTCTGCGACACTCTTCCGACTTGATGCCACCCCTGAATCCACAAGTACCGGCTTGATTACCCCTATGATAAGAGGAGGATATAGAAGCAGATTTAGTTGCAGGTAGGAGCGAGTCTACCCTACAAAGCGGCTTCTCGCTTATCCCCATTTGAAAATGAGGAAATCCGAGTGGATGCGCTTCTGCGATGTAAGGTCCGCTTAAGAGGAAAGTTGATGATGGAGCTGGTGGAGCAGAAGCAAAAAGTCTCCGCTGGCACAGATTCGCAAGTGCGAAGGGGCGACCGCAGAAGGTCTTATACGTGATATTTGACTCGATTAGACTCTTAGGTTACTTATAAGCACTTAATTGAAGGTATTATTATTTGTTCTATCTTTCGTTGTCAAGTTTATTCTCACATACTTTAATTGAAGTTTGTATTACATGTTCTTGTTTACGCTGTCAAGGTTTCCTTATGTGTATTTATTAGTAGTTGTTGTTACAAGTAATTCTTTCCATTGTTGAGCATTGAAGCTGTAGTTTTGAAAGCTATTGACACGGTTGTGGTTGAAATTGTTGGTTATTGAAATACCCTTCCTTGTTGAGTTATTTGTCATTCATTTATTGTTATTGAGATTACTGTACACATTGTGGTTGAGCAGTGGACTATGTGTTATGGTAATACTGGTATTATTGATTTGGAAAATGTTGTGGCATATGGGCACGTGTGGTGCGAGTTAATTATTGTGTTGTAATATTGATACACATGGGGTGGTATACGAGTGGGTATTGAAATTCATGCGGTGAGATAAGATGGGATTTATATGTGTGTTGCTAGTATAGGGAATTACTTGAAGCCACGCGGTGAAATAAGGGAGCTAAAATGCGTGTAGCTATTTCGGGAAAAGTATTTTTAAAATAAAAGCAAGGCTCACACGCTGATATAACGAAGATTGTTATTGTGACGTGTGAAATGAGAAATGAGGTGTGCTGCCTTGGTTGTGATTCTTGTTGTACATTCTATGCTAAAGTGGCTTGCTGTTTTGAACTGTTATTATCTTTCCTTCATTGTTTTACTTGTATTCTCACGGTACTTGATCATTTGTTTTTCGTATCATATGTTCACTCTTTGTTGCCCTTTATTGCCTTAATTGTCGTTGCTAGCCTTATGTCATTGTACTACTCTATTGTCATTTATTTCTTTGCTTTATGTTATTATATTTTGTTAACACTCTATTAAGTTTTCATTTTCTAGTAGGTGTCTTGACCTGGACTCGTCACTACTCGATCAATGTTAGGTTTGAAACTTACTAGGTACCGTTGTGGGTACTCATGGAACGCTCCTGCACATTTTTGTGCAGATCCAAGTACTTCAGCTCATGCCGGACACCAATGATTAGACTAGATATTCTGGAGACGTCAAGGTATACCTGCTTGACGCCTGCAGGCCTTGGAGTCACCTTCTACAATTGTCTTTTCTACTGTTTATCATCACATCAGACAATATTGTACTTTTTGATATTTCTAGTGTACTTCTTAGAGCTTACGACTCAGTTTCACTGGTTTTGGGGAATTTTTGGTGATTGTTATTCAGTTTTAATGATATCATGAGACTTATCAGTTAATTTAATATTCTTAGTGGCTATTTCTGTTAAATTCTTTTTATGTTAGGCTTACCTAGTCTTAGAGACTAGGTGCAATCATGACATCCTATGGTGGGAATTTGGGGTCGTGACACATGAGGATAAGGATCCATCCCCCTAGGGTCGTCCTCTCATGTTACTCTCTTGATGACTGACATGCGGATTATGAAAAACTAATAAGTGGTTGGGCTTTGTGTATCTCCTCTTTATGCCATCACCTTAGATATATACATGATTTTTACCGCATATCATCTCTATATGCTAGCTCCGAAATGTATTCACGCCTTTTATGCATATCTTCTTTATATGCTGCTTTACTTGATGAGATGATTCACGATACGTATCTTCTCTATATGTTAGTCCGTGTAACTTGACTTGTTTATTCATGCATATCTTTTCCTTATGCAACTGTTGACGGTTATTTGATATTACATGCATATACTTTCTATATGAATTTGCTGACAGTTATTTGACATTTATGCATATCTTTTCTATATGCCACATGATTGAAATTTTGATTTGCAGTACATATATTCTCTATACGTCATCCTGGGTAACTTGGCTTGCTTATTTATGCATATCTTCTCTATATGCCATTGTTGGTGATTTAATGGTGTTAGGCGTATGACCTTCCTATATGTTGAGTTAATAAACTGGTACAAAATTTGTGCATATTCTCTCTATATGTAAATTTTGACATGTTATTTAATATCAAATGCATATCTCCTCTATATGATGAATGGTTAGTTTGGTTACAATGCTTGTGCATATCATCTTTATGTGCACCGACGGCCTTATCTCTACTTTCGACGATTTCGATACTATTGTTGTGTACATGTATATTTTTTTAAGCTGCACAGGTTAAGTAAAGTGAGTATATTTGACCTAAATCTCACCACTACTTCACCGAGGTTACACTTGATACTTATTGATTACTCGGCGCCGGTTGTACTCATACTACACTTCCGCACCTTGTGTGCAGTTCTTGGAGTTGAGCTGTTGTGGATGACGAAAGATAGTATTGAAGTTCTACCAGCGATCCAGATGCTAGGTACCACTTGCTCATGGTAGTTTAGGACATATAATTCTTTTTATGTAAACTCCAAGCAGATATTGTATTTATTCTTCCAACCAGAGTTGTATTCTTAACATTAGTCGCTCATGACTTGTACATGTAACGGCCCGACCAGTTATTTTGATCTTTAGCATTTCATTCAGCGGTTTGAGACTTTGAGTAGCTTCATATGATGCATTATGACTTGTGTTTATGGTTGGTTTACATTTTCGAGAGGTTCAGAGTTGATTTGGAAGAGTAATTCTCAATTCAGAAGCTTTAAGTTGGAAGAATTGACCAAAGTTTGACATACGAGTAGATGAACTCAGATTGGTAATTTAATGGTTCTAATAGGTTCTTATGGTTATTTTTGGACTTATGCATATGTCTGGATTTGGAGGCTCCCATGATGTTTTAGCTCTAATTGCTGACTATTGAAAATTTGAAGGTTTGGAAAGTTCATAGGTTTGACTGAGAGTTGACTTTGAAGATATCGGAATTGGATTTTTATTTTGAGACTTGGAATAGGTTAATTAAGTGGTTTGGAACTTCAGTGTGAAGTTTGGTTGGAATCTGAAATATTTCGGCATGATTCGGACATGTTCGGCGAATTTGAGAAGTTTGGAACTTAAGAGATTGATTTGATCATCGATTCTTGGTTTTGATATTATTCAAAGTGTTTGAGCTATTGGATAGGTTTGGATAATGTATTCATACTGGTTGGTATTATTGGACTTGATCTCGGGGGGCTTGGATGGGCTCGGATTATTTTGGAAGTTGTTTGGTATTGCTGGTTTTTGTGTACCGGACCTACGAGGCTAGGTAGTGCACACCTACGAGGGAAGATGCTGCACCTGCGAGTGCACTTGAGGGATTTATCGCAGATGCAGGTTTTGTCAGGCTGGGATCACAGACACGGAGGAAGAAGCCCCACCTGCGTGTCCGCAGTTACGGAGCATTGGATTGCAAATGCGGTAATGGACCTAGGCTGGAAGAGCGTAGATGCGCAGCTCATATTGTAGAAGCGAGTGTTGTTGATGACCAATTTTGGCACTTTCTTTTCAATTAATTTACTACGCTTCCTAATCAATAATAACATAAAAAAGTATATTTCTAAATTATTTTAAAATAATTATTGAAATTACTTTTTACATAAATTTATATATATACACATATAAAATAGTTATTAACATTAATAATGTACGTATAATTATAGTGATAAATTAACCTTAAGAATTATGATTATATCACCACTATTTTTTTAAGCTTATATTAGCTATTTTGAAAACACAAAAATTAGCTTATAAATATATATACACGCAGTAATTTATTGATAATATACTTGATTATAAAATTATTGAGATTAAAGAAGTTTAATTTAAATTAATTATGATAAAAGGGATTAAAATCTCAATGGGCTATGCTTGTAATTGCTAAATTTCAATTAAAGTGATATATGTAATCAATTTCATTTTCTTAGACACTCTAATCCGGCAAGTCAACTCAACAAAGTGCCCAAACACACCTCCACCTCAGCCATTCACCAAAATGCACAATTGATCTGGACCATTTCTCAGCATCAGACAGAAAAGATTTGTTCTTCCTTTTCCCTTTAATTAATTACTTCTTTGCTTAAACCTAGCTGTTGGATCAATTGGATCCAAGGTTTCCTAATTATTTTTCTTTTTCTTTTTTTTTTTTCCAAACTTATCCCAGTCGTCCATCCTTAACATCCAATGGATAAGATCTACCCAACCCTTTTAACTTATCAACACCCCCCCCCCACCC
>MCJB01043687.1:20302-38035 GCA_002018475.1 Nicotiana obtusifolia | reverse complement strand
ACCCTAATCATTTCCCAGAGACCAGCTACCCCCTTCCCTCATATCTCTCATCTCTGAACCCTCTGATCCGTAATCACCAAATGGTACTAAATCGCCTGCCACCTTTACCGCTGCGAAACTCACCTGTATTTCCCTCTTCCTTTAATCTTGACTCATTTTCGAAATCCAACTTCAGATTTGCCATCATCACCATCCATTCAAAAATCGGGAGATTTCCTTAGAGAATCTGATGATTCCTCTCTTAATTTTGCATGTGCTATAGAATCTAGAAAAGGAGTCAAGATTCATCACTAATCCATGACCTCAGCCGTCCTTACAAGATCCGATAGTTAGAACCTCAGCCCAGTGGGTAAAAGCTCGAACCCAAGAGTCTAGAGCTCTAAACGGCTAGTCTTTTATCATCCATCAGAGAGGTAAAGTTCTTCACTCTTTTTTCCTCTGATTTTTACCACAGTCCTCATCATGATTTCGTCATTATTATAAGTCATCATTTCTCCGAACATCTAAAGTTTTCAAATTCAAACTCCTTAAAAATTGGCTATAAATATCGGGCTTCTTTAATTTTTTTTAAGCTAAATAAGAGTTTTATTAATAGAAGCAAAATACAAAAGTGGAGGGGGACATGAACCTTACCTCCAATACAAAAATAGATGTTCACTTAGTTATCTTACTGTGATAACTAAATATACCTGCAATATAGTAAGGTGTTAGACCTATGGTGATGTGGTGATTGTCTATTTTATAGTGATAGACAGTCGCATGTAAAAAAATAAAGTGAGATTGTTCTATGTCAGCTATACAAAGAAGTACATGTGTTCCTGCTTCTATTATGTGATTTAGGGATGTGATCCCTTGTATGTACATCTGACATCTAAGAGTGCTTTCTGGCATTCTCAAAAGATTGACAAAAAAGTGCGAGAGGAAAGCTAAAGCCAAATTGACGATGAATTTCGGGCTTAAATTCCGAGTTTACGGTTGATTTGATCTTAGGGATGATCCTTTGACAACTACATTTTACGCCCTAGTTGTTGCTCCAAAGAAGGCCAGTGCTCTTCCTTTCTTCTTATTTTTTACGACTTTGAATGTTTCCAGTAGTAAACATGTGTTGTTTGTTCTATGCTTGGTTCCCTTCATGTCTGTTTAGGTTTTTCCTTAAAATATTTGTGAAGTTAACTGTTAACAACTTTGTGTTGGTCCACTGTTTATTCTGGTTTAGATATCATGTCTTTAAGAATGTAAGTGTGGATTCATTGTTTTGAATGTGTGTATGTGGACAAATTAAATGACTGTTAAGTTTCTTTTCTACCTAAAAGAAGACTCTTGACTTTAGAAGTGATGAGGTAAAATTTGCAGTAGACTTCATAGCTTTAGGTTCTGGAAAATGAATTTGTTTTAATTGAGGTTTCAAGTCCTTACTGATTATTACTTTTTCACTATGGTTTGAATAATTCTTTGAGACAATCTAATGTTATGAATGTTAGAATCTTTGGTATTGGTTATTTTGAAACATGCATGTCTCTGTTATGGATATAGTTGAATAACTCCATCGGAAGCAATAATAAATTTATGGTTGTGTGCCCTAATTCTTTTGGCCTTCTAGCTTAAAATAATAATTTTTCAGTAACACTGATGGGATTTTAGTGAGGATTTGTTTAAGTGATCACAGGTTATATGGGCAATTGTTTTGACTGTTTAGAAATCAAAACTGTGAGAAAATTTCTGCCCTTCGGAAAAGGATGTTCATTTCTAATTGAGAACATCATGAGAAACTACTATATATACTATTTCAAAGTCAATTGTGAGACATGAAACCATTCTGCTAGCCGTTTTGTTTAAGTTATTGAAATTTGGAGGCTTGATGTCACATTCCAAGCATTTCTCAACATTGGAATTGTGTGGTGATATGGGAATGGAACTACACGAGTCAATGAGGTATTGCAAAGAGGAGAGGAATGTTCCATACATCTTAAAATTTTAAAATTCAAGAACACATAATGACATTCCTCAAAAGAAAGCCAATAAATGCAAAATGAAGAAATTGATGTTTGGCTTGATCATCCTCTTACCACCCCTGAGGCTCGTGGTCATAAGCTTGATTCAAAGTTAGGTGCCCAATTCATATCTTCCAAGTGGAGAGAAAAGTGGTAAAGTTAATTTGTGTGGTGCCACGACATTAAATGTGGCGCTTGGTAGGAGGCAACCCACCGTTTTCAAATGTTGTTGTTAGATTTTTATCTTTGTAGGTTATTTTTTTTTGTTGAACATTTTAATGTGTGTGTCTTAGAGTGCAGGGAAAGTGAAGAAAAAGTGGCTAAGCTTGCTTTTCTGCGGTAAAAATAATGCGATCGCATAATGGTTATGCGGACTGCATACTGGTCACGGAATGAGTCAGAAGTTCGTAAGCTATGGTCGCTCAAAAATGTGGTGGACTGCCAATTCTGTGGACCGCATAACAGTTACGCGATAGAAAATGCGGTCGCACATTGGCCAAGCACACACCCATTGTTTTAAAAAAATTTTAGTCATTTTTCAGATTTTTCTTTTTTAGAATAGCTTAGTATATTGTTTTTGACTAATTTGTCATGTTTTAGAATTTTTGGAGTTGATTTGAGTAGGTCGGAGTGCCCGGACAGTCAAAAACTAGTAGTTGAGGAAAACTGCAGAAAACAATAGAGAATCGTGATTGCTTGAAAAGCAATGCGTTCTCGCATAGAACAATTATTTCTGTTATTTTATGCGATCGCTGAAGAGGAAACGGGATCGCGTCGATGAAGGACATTTTTGTTCTTCGCGAATGCTGGACAATTATGCGATTGTGTTTCATCAGGATAAGTACCCGTCTAATTAAAAAACTGGAACTTAAGAAAAAAACCACTTCTGCCCAAACAATACAAACGGCTCTGTCCTACTCCCCTGATCCTCAAAATCATCTCAAAACATCCTCTCTCTACAATTCCATATCAATATTCAAGGTTTAATCTCAGAGGTACGTGCTTCGTCACTCTACTCGTTCTTGAATTTCAGTTCTTCTTTGTGCTACAAGTGTAAATGAGAAGCCATGGTTTATCTCTTTTGCTTCATGTTTAGGGCTGAAATTTTAGGGCTTTGATGTGAAAAATGTATGTGAATGTGTGCTTGCTTGCTGGGTGAGGTTGGTTAACAGATAAAGGGTTGTGATTTGTGAAATTTCTGGGCATGATTCGTGAGTTGATGTTGTGAAATTGGTAAGAAAAAGAGATGCCCTCCATGTGTTTGTTGAAAATTCTGAAAGAATGATAACGTGGCGTGGAAGAAGACCTTCGCGATCGCGATGACCAATTCCGCGATCGCATAGGTCTAATTCTGCTCTTTGTGAAAATTACCCTCCACGATCGTGTTCACTGTTCCATGATCGCGAACCTTTTACTCTAAGGAAAATCAAGTGCTCTTCGCAATCGCATGATGATTTCTCTGATCGCATTGCTTTAACTCCAGGCAGCAAAATAGTAGCATTGCAGATTTGAATGCTGGTGTTTTTTGGTCATTTTCTTTAGCCTAATTACATCATAATACAATATATTAAGTACCCCTACAAGAATTTAACATGTGGTCTACTTTTGTAGGTACTTTGAGCATAAAATGGCCTCAGAAAATGATGAAATTGTCCAACCTCCTATTCCCCAAGCTGTGAAAGAGGAATATTTTGATCGGGGCAGATTCATAGCTGCTGAATGTGAAAGAAACTATGACAAACTCATGTCAAAGAGCATCATCAAATAAAGGGGAATCCATTTGGACAAACTTGAGGCTAAGATGTCAGATTTTTTATGAAGATTGATTGGCAGTGGATGGATTTACTTCGCTCCTGAACCAATCAAAGCCAACTATACAGTAGTCGGGAATTCTATGATAATGCCCTGAGGACCAACTTCCAAGGGGAAATATTTACCTTTGTTAGGGGAAAGCGAGTCAACACTGGTCCGGAGGTACTAAATGCACGCTATGATCTTCCCAATGCTGACAACGAGGTATACAGAGCCAGAGCAAGGGAGAGAGGAAGCCAATGGTTGGTAGAGAAGTTTCATAATATGCCTACTGTGTGAATTAGATATTGGCCTATTATTGGGAGAGGCATGCTATTAGTATAGTTCTTTTTGTGTTTGACTTCCATTTGGAGAAACAGGGGCCAATAGCTAAAACCTTTGGCCATAAGCTTACCATCATTGAGGATGACCCTCCCCGGCACAAGCACTACTCGAGGTCTACGAGATCCTCATGAACTCTGAAGTGTTAGGGAGTTTTAAGGGGAATCCTTTGGCATTACAAATCCAGGCCAAAGTTCAAGGGTTGGATCCTTGTTAATATTTTGAGAAAAGTCATTTACAAGCAATTGTTTGTTTTATCTTCGATTCCTTAAAAAACTCAAATGTGCATTATATTTCTACCTTTAATTTATAATTTTAGAATGAATAGATACTAATCTTTATTCCTTTTTTTTTTGCATGGAATCGTCTTGGGCCTGCTGAGTTCATTTCGAACTCTAGCTCGATCCAAATGACTAGGTTGCTGCCGCTACACTGTCTTGTGTCGCTATTGGGCTCATCCGCCGTCTCTCTCTTTAGACCACTATTTCATTTACAATTGGGCTAGCCAGCACAATCACACACAAGTCATACGAGGGCTGTCTTTTTATCTCCCGAACCTTCTTTCAAATTTCTGTAGTTTCAGAGAAAGACATATGAGATCAACTGACATGTCGTCTCATAGTTATTTAGTCCCATTCTCAAAGTTTAGGAAACACTCTATTCTTAGAAATATAGGTCATGTTGCTGTAACGATCGGCCAATCATTTTGAATATTGTAACCCAGTCCTCCTATTTATTACTTATTTTGTATTTGTTTGTTGTGACTTGACGGGGTGGTTGGTTTGGTTCCGGAGATATTTCGAAATGAATTGGGACACTTAGTTAACCGGATGTTGACTTATGAATAAACAACTCCGGAATGGAAGTTTTGATGGTTCTGATAGCTTTATATGGTGATTTTGGACTTAGGAGTATGTCTGAATTTTGATTTGGAGGTCCATAGGTCACTTTGGCTTGAATTGGCGAAAGTTGAAAAAGTTGGAGTTTGGAGAGTTAAGAAGTTTGACCGAGAGTTGACTTTGTTGTTACCAAGCTCGGATTTTGATTCCGAAAGTTGGAATAGGTCCGTTGTGTCATTCATGACTTGTGTGCAAAATTTGAGGTCAATCTGAGTTGGTTTGATAGGTTTTGGCATCGATTGTAGAAGTTGAAAAGCCATTAGTTCCATTAGGCATGAATTGGGGTGCGATTCATGTTTTGATGTTGTTTGATGTGATTTGAGGCCTCGACTAAGTTCGTATCGTGTTTTATGACTTGTTGGTTTGTTTGGATGGGGTCCCGGGGGCCTTAGGTGTTATTCAGATTGATAACGTATTGAATTTTGGACTTGTGTTAGAGCTGGTGTGATCAGTCTGGTGCAACTACACCTGCGAGAAATGGGCCGCAGGTGCGGCTGGCAATGCGCAGATGCGGAGGTGAGTAGTGGGTTGTTGGACCACATTTGCGAGAGGAGGTGCGAAAGCAGAGTCACTTCTGTGGAAGGGAGGTCGCAGAAGCGAAATTGAGTGAGTCTTTAGGTACTTAGGTGTTTCCGCAGAAGCGGACATTGGTACACAGAAGCGCATCCGCATATGTGTTTCGCACGTGCATGTGCAGTCTTCAATGCGCAGAAATGGAGTGGCAGAACTTAAATGAGTTCCACAGCTGCGGAACTCTTACCGCAGATGCGGTTACGCAGAAGCAGATGAAGGATCGCTGGTGCGAAATTGCTGGTAGTGTTATAATTCGAAAAGGTTCTGAGTTTTCTTCATTTGTGGACTTTGCAAGCTCGGTTATGGCGATTTTTAAGAGGGGTTTCACTAGATTTCAAGAGTTAAGCAACTTTTGGTCATTTTTATACATTAATATTGAATACCCATTGAATTTCCCACCTAGATTAGGTGTTTTTGAGGTGAAATTTGGGCAACTTTGGACTATGGATTTGATAGTGAGATTTAGAGGTTTGAAGGTCGATTTGTTGTCAGAATTGGATAATTTTGGTATGGTTAAACTCTTTATTGAATGGATGTTCGAATTTTGTAAATTTTGTCGGGTTCTAAGACATGAGCATGGGGTTGAATTTTTACTTTGGTTAAGGAATTTATCTTTTTCGTGTGGAATCGATTCCTTTATCTTATATTGATTGTATTAAGTTATTTGTGGCTAGATTCGAGTAGTAAGGAGGCCGATTCGCGAGGCAAGGGCTTGTTTAAGTAGAGATTTGCACGATTTGAGGTAAGTAACACTTCTAAAATTGGTTCTGAGGGTATGAATCCCTGAATTACGTGTTATGTGATTGGTATTGAGGTGACGCACATGCTAGGTGACGGGCGTGTGGGCGTGCACCGTGGTAATTGTGACTCGGTTGACTCTGGGGTACCGTGTATTATCAAACCTTGTTGCTATTCATGTAATCCCTACGTGTTAGAGTAATTGAGTTGCAATCTATATTAGAAATCATGTTTAAGCTTTATGCTATTTCTGTTGGGACCCACTGAGGTCATTTCTGCTGTTGAATTATTTTCTTAAATTGCAATTATGTACTCAGTCACATCCATCATTTGCATATCATAGCTTAGTCTCTGTTGTCATTTATTATTTCATCATGTATTATTGTTTAGGCTGATTGGCATGAGATTTGTAAGCCCGATATACTGGAGAGATTGATGACTGAGTTGGGGCCTGAGAGCCGTGTTGTGAATGAGTTTGTGGATCTGGCTGCACGCTGTAGCAGGCTTTATTGGCTTTATCTATTATTATGGGATCGGGCTGCATGCTGCGGCAGGCCATATTGGCTTTACATTAATGCTTGGGCAGGATCTACCCATCTGGAGTCTAACATACCAGCAGTGAGCTCAGGTACCGTACAGTGCTGAGTGATCGAGAGTGATGAGTTTGGAGTGTGATACAGTGAGATTGAGTACTCTAAGACTGTGAGTACATAGGTTTATCACTGTGATGCATTACATGTGACATGCACATTTGACATGTAGACATAGAGACGTAACATTCCTCATATAAGCTATACCTGGCACATTCTATCAGTGTTGAGCTTAAACTGTTAAACTTGAAAGCATGTCTACATTTTTGTATTAGGTACGAATTGATTATGGGATTTCATTGAGTTATTACTGTTATTTACCCTATTTTATCTGTACTGTTATTATCTGGATTTGAACTGTACCTTTCTGAGCTCGTCACTACTTTAAGCCCAACGCTAGTCCTGTTACTTATTGAGTACATTGGGTCGGTTGTACTCAAACTACACTTTGCACTTTATGTGCAGATCCAGGTACATCTAGACCCGATGGTTGCTAGACTCAGAGCAGTATCTGCTAGGAGATATTTGAGGTAGCTGCTTGACGCCCACAGACCTTGACTCTCCTTCTTTTTCAGTTTTATTCTGTATTGTTCTATCTTTCAGACAATTGTATTAGAGATTTAGACTGTATTGATACATAGTAGCTCATGTACTCGGTGATACCCAAATTTTCGGGATTTTGTATTTGAGTCAACGTTATTCTTATCGGTTATTTATGAGATTTTTCACTATTAAACTTATTACATCATATTTTCAATTAAAAATGCATAGTAATTTGTGATTGTAGGCTTGTCACGACATGTTGAGACTTGGGTCGTGATAGTGGCATACACATTTGGTGGGTCAATCCTCGGCATTGACCGACAAATAGGAAGAGCACCCTGATGTCAACAGGTTCTGCACCTAATGACATGTATTTCTGTGAAAACAATAAATTAATTCATGTTTAAGACACTAAGTATTCGGAGCAACAAATTTACTTGGGTTTTTTTTTATTTTTTTTATTTTTATCTTTCTTCTTTTTAGATGGAAATCAAGTGTAACATTCCAGAGAGATTCCAACTTCCTTGCGATCCCGCCAAGGAAGTCTTCAAATTCATTGATTGTGAAATAATATCCACACTCAAAGAGGTCACCAGCTTTGTAGAACTGCCATTTACCGGACGGAGGCCAATACTACCAGTCATCATATCGGGTCACGAGTTCTTGTATGATTTGGGATTGAAAGGAAGCCAACACTTGAGGAATCTTGAGGATGGATGGATAATTCTGGACAACCTCTTTGAGAGGTTCTAGCAGCTGGGGGGTTACGATCGGTACCAGGAGGAGTTTCTATGCGACAAAGAGACACGGGAGAACATCCGACCCCTAACCTTCTCTCTTGCACTATTGGGACTCTTAGTCTTCCCGCAACAGAGGGGATGGATCAATGTCAATATGTTTCCCTGGTCTTAGCCACATTTTAAGAAAATTTGAGGGTAACCCTCTTCCCAATGCTTTAGGAGGAAGTGTTTAAGGCTGTATCAGCATGTTCTGGAGGCTATGACTTCTTTAAGGGTTGCAACCTGCTGCTACAAATATGGGCGACATAGCACTTCTTTCATAGGAAACGTACCATGACTACTTTGTCGGCACTGACAACATGATCCGAAGCCATGAAGAACGGATAAGGCATTGGATTACACCCAATGGACAGGAAGAGTGGTGCGCATTATTGACCCATCTTACCAGACATTTTGTTCAATAGAAGCTTTCCTGGATGAGTGTGCGATCTATAGTGAGGGGACTTGAGAAGTACTTAATTATGCTAATTGGACTAGACAGGATCAAGCCTTACGCACCATTCCAAGTCTTAAGGAAATTTGATTTGGTCGAGGATGTACCTTTATGGTCTTGGATGGCCCTGTTCGAGGATGACTAAAACAGTCAAATCCTGAGAGTAAGGCGACTCGAGGAGGAATGGAGTGATTTGGTTACCTTGATCATGGGGCAACGCGCGTGGTGTACTTCTAGAATGATTTTTGTCCCAACATGTGAACTAATTGCTCTATGTGATTCTATGTGGTGACGTATATTGGTTACGCTCTCAAACTACCTTCTATTTTTGTTTTGCTTTGCTTTCTTTCTTATCTATTTTTATTTATTATCCCTCGAACAAAGGTTGATTTATGTTGACAATTAATCTGAGCGAGCCACACTGTACTCTGAGATTGTAAGGAAAGGTGGCTATCGTAGATGACCCCGCCAGAAATGCTCTGGCAGTAACTGATGTCCTGGGGGCTTCAAAAGAAAGAGTTGAAACACAGAATGATGAGTATGTTGCCCACTTGGAACAAGAAATAGAATTGCTGGGAGGAGAAGTACAACAAATTTGAGATCTGGCTCACTTGGCCATGACGATTCTCCCCCAACCACTCCCTTCGGATCACTAGACTTTATCCTTGACAATTTTCCTCCATCTACTAGGCAACCTACCAGTACCCCAACTGCCACTACCATTACCACAATCCTCGCTACCTGTCAATCTATACCCCCGGCGAACTTTGCTAATCCACCAAACCCTCCCATACATATGCCCTACATCCCTAACTATATCCAAACCCCACAAATTCCTCCAACCATAACCAATCTTGTCCAAATCACCCCTGATGTTGCCACTCATGCTGATACCAATACACACTATATGCATGAAGCTTTGATTGACGTTATTGAGTTGTATTTGACTAGATTCGAGTCATTTGGTGTTTGATTTGTAAGAAAAATGCGGTTGTTATTGATTATAACTTGACGGGTGGAGGTAAGTATCTTTTTATCTTTATAAGATGGAATTCTCCCCATAGGTGATCAATTTGCTATATGATTGATTGATTTAGGAGCCATGTATATGCGAGGTAACAAACGTATATACGTAGGTAGGTTATGACCATGCAGGGTAGAGATTGGCTTATGGCTATGCATTGTTTAGACTATGTGAATTTGTTATCTATGTTTGTTGATTCTATGACTATGTGATGATTTGTAACTATGGCTTAAAAGCATGCTTAAGGTTATGACTTGTGACATTGGGCATAAATGACTATTTGGCCATGTTGAGCTTTTCTATTGAGCTGTAGTCATGCATTTATCTTATTTGATTTATGATTGATGGTTATATGGCTAAATTATTCATGATAAAGTTTATGTAAAGAATTATGAAACATGCATGCTTAAATTGTTTATTAAGCTGTTGTGATAAATTAAATTTCATGATTAGCCATAGCCATTTTTTTAGCCATATGAGCTTTTATCAGTGTTCTTATTTTTAAGTCTGGTGCTTCTTAATGATATTATTTCATATACATATGCATGAGTTGGAGAGTTGGACCTTTTGAAAATTTGAGGAATTTAGCACCATGGACGTTGTGAGTGGATATTGATGGCATTATGATTAGAACGGGTTGCACGCCATAATAGTTGATTAATGATCACTAAATATAGATCAGTGCTTGAAGATGGATCCATCTCTCCGGAGTCAGGTGATTACCCATGTTACCTTGGCCCTGTGAGTGTAGGCACCTGTGATTCTTTTGGTGCTTGTTGAACACGTGGCATGTGTCAGGTACATGGATTTATGCTGTGAGTTGTTGAGAAAGGGATTCCGAGCATGCATTGATAGCTTAGACTAATGAATTGGCTCATATGTATATTGATATTGGATCATGAGGATACATTGGTAGATTAGACTCATGTATTGAATCTTATATACATTGATATTTGATCCTAAGCCTGCATGCGTACATATTTTTGACTCATGCTATGATTTGATATAAATATTGTTGACATGAATCATGTCTTATGAGGATCGAGGTGTTGATATCTTAATTGCTCTCCTTATCTGCTAAGCATGCCTAAGTTCTATATGAACCGTGTTTCATTGAGCTGTTGTTTTCATTTGGTGATAGCATGCTTATTTTCGTATATTATTTATGCTTCACCTAATTATTGGATGGTTAGTGAGTGTCGATGTCGACCCCTTGCCACTACTTCTTCGAGGCTAGACTTGATACTTACTGATTACAATATTTTTTTGTACTCATATTATACTTCTACACATTTTTGTGCAAGTTCTTAGACTTGTATTAGTGATACCATTAAGTTGAGTAGGAGCCCTATATTAGAGAATTCATGGTGAGCTGTTATACTTTATCTGATTCGCAACACATGGAGCCCTCCTTTCCTACTTATCTATTTTTGCCTATGTATTCCTTTCCGGACAAACGTTTTGTTCATTTAATATTAGTTACTCATTTTAGATGCTCGTGATGTAGTCACAGGGGGATTTGGGCAATTATTAGACAGCGGTGGTCGTGTTTAGACCCTGTCATGGATTACATACGCATGATTATTGATTTGAAAATTATTCCGCATTATTAATTATATTATGAAACATTTAATGGCTTAATAATTGGATTTTATGGTTGTTGTTGTATGTTAGCTTGCGTATCAAGCGGGTTAGGTGCCATCACGGAATTTAGTAAGATTTTGAATCGTGATAAGTTGGTATCAAAGCACTAGGTTCATATAGAACTCACGAGTCACGAGTAGGCCTAGTAGTGTTTTGCAAATCGGTATGGAGACGTCTGTACTTATTTTTGAGAGGCTACAGAGCTTTAGAAACTTTTCCTGTACTGATTCCTTGTCATGCGACTTTATTTTTACATGAAGCCTATATCCTCTGTTCCTTCCTATTCATTGGTACGCGATCTTGAGTACTCAATATTAGTTGGGCACCGACGAGTTGTGATGTTTTCCCTTGTGTTATGAGGACAGACTGCTATTGTCGCTTGGCGAAGGGCTTGCCGTCTATTGCAACCCCAATGTTGGTGTTGGCCATGGGCTCGGGGCCTTACATTGTGTATTGTGAGTATTCACGTGTTGGTCTTGATGTAGTGTTTGATTGACAGCAGATTGAGAATGGGCATCAGAGATCGAGTGGTTACTTCAGAAGATGGCCATACCAGTGTGGAAGTGAGAGTATTATTATTTATTTTGTTGTAGGGTTGCTACGGATTTTGAGGAATTTTGATGCATTTGGATCATTATGGACCATTGAGGGCATTTCATATTGGTAGACACTTCTTATATTTTGAGAGTCCGAATTTGACGAGAAGGATTTGCTTGAGCTATTAAAGAATGGTGAATTTTCGATTATCAACTTGGCGTGTAATACATATAACGACTCAACCGGTCATTTTGTGATTTAGCATTCCATTCGGTGGTTTGAGACTTTGAGGAGCTTCATATGATATAGTATGACTTACGTGTATGGTCAGTTTAGTTATCGAGTGGTTCGATATTTATTTGGAATAATGACTCTCGATTTGGAAGCTTTTGTCATGACCCAAAACCACCAATTGGTCGTAATAGAGCCTAACTCACTTGCTATGCAAGCCAAACATGATAAAAGCGGAACAATACGACACAATATCGAAAATAGTACAAGTCTAAAGCCAATAACATAACATAAATGTGTCGATACATAACAATCCCCCAGAACTAGTTATACAGAGTCATGAACACTAAAACAGAAGTAAAAATCTGAAATACAAACTAAAATATTGTCTCAATGAAAGCAACAACACTAAAATGAAAACAGACGCCAAGACATCGGTCGAGATGCAGCTCTACCTCGTCTCTTGAAGATAATCACAGCAACAAGTCACAGCTAATAACGGCTCGGTCCAACACCTGGATCTGCACAATTAAGTGCAGAGTGTAGTATGAGTATAACTGACCCCATGTACTCAGCATGTATCATAACTAACCTCGGCGAGGTAATAGAGGCAAGTTATTGATGATACTCGCTAATAACCTGCTCAGCTCATAAATCTCACAAGTACAGAGTAATAATATGATCAAGTCATGAATCACAGATAAAGCCACCCCG
This sequence comes from Nicotiana obtusifolia, assembly GCA_002018475.1. Classification (NCBI taxonomy): domain Eukaryota; kingdom Viridiplantae; phylum Streptophyta; class Magnoliopsida; order Solanales; family Solanaceae; genus Nicotiana; species Nicotiana obtusifolia. The sequence continues at coordinate 25,185 of MCJB01043687.1, read as the reverse complement.
GTGCACAAGATAACATATTATGTTCTACTCAGCTAACAATCCAACATATAGAGAAGTTATGCAAAATAAGACAGGTATATACTCCTGATTTAGCATACAAAGAAGATATGCAAATAAAACATGTATACAACCAAAGAAATTGCAAGTAAAGAAGAAATTCAATAACCAAATCAAACACTAGCCAGTTTTCCTCATACCGCATGCACACCATCAAGAGAGAAACATGAAAGGGTTATACTAGAGGACGGATCCTTACCCACACGATGTACGGACAACTCACGTGTTGCACAGACAACTCACGTGCCAATAATATCTCAACCGCATGGACAACTCACGTGCCTATAATCACAAGCACATGGACAACTCACGTGCTAATAATTACATCTCGGAACCGAATGCACAACTCATGTGCTATCATAACTCAATCGCGTGAACAACTCATGTGCCAATAATGACAACCGCACGGACAACTCACGTGCCACCATTCCAATGCATATCAAGTGACATGGTATAGTATATGCATGTGCGAAGTGTGCTACCATAGCTGAAATTCGCAAAATTCATCGCAAAAGTAGCAATTATCAGGTTCAATCAAGAGATTAACCTCTATGTAACCTCAAATATTGTTGAAATAGCTTAAAAAGGGGTACAAACATAAAAAACATAACAGTGTGAAGCTTAGCAATCAATTCAAGGCATATATTGGCCTAAGCATCACCCCGAGCATGAATAATACCCTGGTATACGCATATGAGCTCAACCCCTCACATGTGAGCCAACCATAGCACGTAGTCATCACAAATAACTCAAGCAACTAGTGCCTCAACCATGTTTAAGTAAGATACTTACCTCAAGCAAGCCAAATCAATACTCTAAGAATCCCTTACCGCGTAAATCAACCTCCAGACAATTTGAATATATACAAAACAACTTAATAATATCAAAAAAAGATATAGAAATCAACCCCACACAATAAAGCTATGATTTGGATTCAGTTATGCAAAGTCAATCCTGGATCCGTACCACTGAACCTGACAAAACTAATAAATTTTGAACATCGATTCCAGTATGAGCTGAAGTATATGTGTTTCATCTAAATCCAACCTCAAATCGATCCCCATATCACCAATTTTTACTCTCCAAAACCATAGTAAAAAAATTCCCAAATTTCACCTTTAATTCACATAAACTAAGTGTAATAATAATCTGTCATGCCCCAGCCTCGGGGAGCAAGACCATGGTTAACTGAGTTAGCCCAGTCAAGCAAGCCTACTTAGTGCCTACCATTCAACTATGCCCAAGTACATTTGAGAAAAGATGACAGAAGATAAGACAACAAAGCAATAAAGTGTATACACCAATTTACATTTTCTTTTATGACCTCCATTTGTGACTTTCAAATTATTACAAGTTCATAGTTTAAAAGTGAGATATCCGATAATTACAACAACCGCTTAGTTTGTGTTCCCAATCAAAATACAACCCACAACATGTCTACGGAGCCTTTAAGGGAGCATGAGTACAATATGGAAATGACGGTGACAAGGCTCTAGCTATACCTCAAAAGTAATGTACATAATGACTATACAACATATGGGCCCCACTATAGAATATGGCACACCAAAATCTGCTGAGTAGAGGGTAACTGCAATCAAGAGTCGATACCGCCTACTGAGGAACCACCTGCATCCATTAAACATGTAGCCCCCCGGCAAAAGGGGCGTTAGTACATATGAAATAGTACTAGTATGTAAAACTAAACACCCTCTCATGGAATAGAATACCGACTAAGGATTAAGAAATATGAAAGCAGTAAGAACATCAACAATACTTAAATGTTGAGTTTAAACAAAGTAAACCTTTCAAATAAGAAACACAATACCACCATGTGCGCAGCATGGCGTCCGATCCCCACCCGATCAACTAATCCATCTTCCCACAATGCCGTGTGGATCGACATGGTCTTTGCTAGCTATCATCTCATCCCAATCAATGGGGAATAATCACATTATAATATAATGGGGACTCACTCCTCAATCACCTCCTACACCGGCACGGGTAGTTTCGGTCTTTAACATTTATGACCTAGCCTTCCTCGGTGACCTAACGATACTCCCAAAAACATTTGACATATAAAAGAATTACATTTGTTTCATAGACTTTAATACTTCATTTCATTTCATTAGCACTCTTGGCCACACATGTAAATCATCATTCTTGGCACATTGGCCGTATTTCATATTTCATGCTTTCATTCTTTCATTACATTTCAAGGATCATGTTAAAACATTTAAGGACATTTGAAACATTGAGAGAAATCATATCTTCAACTCATAAGTATGTAAGAATTCAAACACACTGGGAATAAGCATAAAAGAGGAGCATAGTGAATTATAATTGGAACATGAATCAAATCATAGGCCTTTGATAAGCTAACCATAGAAGCAGACTGTAATGACGGAAATAGGAATTGATCAAACCATAACCGAAGTTTACGAGAAATTTATGGAATTTGATTCTTCAGAAAGAATTTAGCCAACATACCTCGATTGAGCTTTTCCTTAGAATTACTACATGTCTCTCCTACTCTTAGAAACTTCAATCAATAGTAACATCCCCAAATTTAACAATAATTAGGAAGATGCTTATAGGTTTAGCTCATTTAGGCATTTCTTCAAACATCAATTATACGAAATCGACTACAAAGTTCTATGATGGAAATCCTTCATCCCACAACCAATCCCCATGTCAATACTTCACCCACATTAGTTCAACAACTTTCATACCACCATCATTGGCACATGCATGCACAAATAACCACTCCTAACCCAAGAATCATGCTGAGGGAAATGACCACCATCACATTTAACCCCAAATTCGAAATTGAGTGTTGGGGGAAAGACCTTACCTCTTTTGTAGAAGAGTTTGCAAGCTTTCCTTGTTGAATTTCCAAGGCTTTGAGCAAGAATTGAAGTGTGGGGATGTTAGTGCTTCTCCTAATATCTCTAGCTCCCTTCCCCTCTCTCCAAAATATCAGACTTTTGCTTCAAAACGACCCCCTTATGTCTATTTATTATTATTGGGTCGAGTAAAATTTCCAAAATTTTCAACCTCCAAGACGGGTCTGCGATTGCAGATTGGACCGTGAAACAGGTATGCGGTCTACGAAGTGGACCGCAATATAGTCCTCCAAAACTGGGCTGGTCTAATCAAATTTGCGACCGATTCTGCGGTCCGCGGATCGATTTCGCGGTTGCACATTTGACCGCAAAATTTCCTTCCAAAATTTCCCATGATGTGTTACAACCCATATCCACATGTTTTAGTTCATGCCATATGTTATTTAACATAAATCCAAGAAGTAATTATCTTTGAGATGATAAGAAGTTAATCATATTGGTCTTAAGTGATATAAGGGTGTACAAGGGTAATTAACAAGTATTAGGAGTTAAACGAATCAAGGATGTTGTAACTCATATTTTCGGATAAACAGAGGTCTTTTTTAAGGTATTTGAATCATATAGTATCCGTATCATAAGTCTTGAAGTCAAACGAATTATGAAACAAAAGTCGACAAAAGTTGTCGCAACTTAGGTTCATAATTTTACTTAAACATTAGGTCAAATGTTTCTAAGCTTTTCTCCCAATTTACAAGGAATTACGGGGTGATCTACCTACCAAATTAAAGATCTATGAGTCTAGTTTCCAACGTATTAAATTGTTTGTTATTACGATCTTGGAGTAGAGAGATAATTATATTTCCGCAGACCTGCGCAGATTGGTAGGCGACAAGTAGGTGCATCACCTACTTGCCAAAATTAGAGGACAAAATTAAAAGTCCCAAAGTCGGCCAAGAGAGGAATTTTAAGGGATTATAAACTCAGTTATTTTGCCCTTATTTCAGACCTTCAAAACCAAATTGAACCCCTGCAACCCCTCCCCGAAAATCCCACACAAACCCTAATTGATTTTCCATCTCTTTCAAGTTCTAATGGGGGTGAAACCTAGAGTTTGAAGAACCAAGGAAAGGGCTGAGTTATCCAACAAGTAACGTAATTTTACTGCTCTCTTTGATACATTTTTTCTCCTGTGAATTCATGGTAATTCGTTCTATACATGTAAGAACTCACGGGACGGTGATTGGAAGCCGTGAGTTCGAGTTATTCACTTGTAGCGGACTGTTTTGTGGACTGTTTTGTGTTTCTGTTGGGCTACGTGTTTTACTATTGTTTTTTGGAGTTTTGGAGGAATAAGGGTGTGGAGAAACACCATATAGATTGAGGATTGTGGGCTAATAGTTCTTCGTAACATTTCCGGGTCGTTTGACACGGCTACGGTGGCCATCGTATGTATGAAGTGATTAGCTTGTGCGTGGACTGTTTTGGGACGCTCAATATGATTATTATTGATGTTGTTTTGGCTGTTTGGTGATTGTTTTGAATTGTGTGAAGTCATATATATAGGGGAGGTGCTGTCCGTTTCATCGTAAAATAGGTTGTGGTCGATATATAATAGTTATGACGCTTAAATGATAACGATAGTATCGTTTCTCTTATTGTAGACTAAGGAGTTGTGACAGTTGCATAGCTTGAGATTGGAGCAGTTTATACAAGGTATGTGAGGCTATCCTTTTCCTTCTTTTGCACGACTCCGATGGTACATGATGTAATGAACGAGCGTCCAAAGAAACTCTACTCTTAGAAGCTAGCAGTACTTACATTGTTTCCCCTCTTATGGAACGATTGACGTTGATGTTGCTTCTCTTGTTCTTATGTTATCAATGTTATTGGTACTTTCTGATTCTTATAAGGTTCATGGTGAAGAGTTAGTCCTAATAACGTGTACAGAGGATACCAACCTTACGTCACTCCAAAAGGCTTAGA
>MCJB01043686.1:197869-242615 GCA_002018475.1 Nicotiana obtusifolia | reverse complement strand
GAGTGATTGTTCCATGATTAATCTGTATCCTGAAAAACAGAGAATTCTGCAAAGAGCAAGTGTAAAATTGTGTTTTTAAGAAAAGATGTATAAAAAATTTACTAATATCCTTAGCCCCACGGTGGGCGCCAAACTGTTTACCCTTAAAATCGGATAACAATTGAATTTGTTCGTAGAGCTAAGGATCCGTAAATTAGTTTGATACCAAATAAAAGTATGTAGTAAGTAATCTGAGTATTATAAGAGAGATAGAGCAATCAAACCGTAAATATATGATAATTAACGAAGAATCGTATGTAATGGAATAGTGTTTCGACAAACAGTAATAGAGAGCTTTATATTGAGTTCTGAAGAACAGTAGAGATGGTAAGGAATGATAAAAGTAAACTGCCTTGTATGATGAGAAAAATAAGTTGTGTCCCTCAATGAAGGGTCTCAGCCTTTTTTATAGGCAAGTGTCAAAGTCATAGGTAAGTGCAAGAGTCATAATAAAAGCAGGGAATTGATTACAAGGAAAACCCCATTAATTATGGGATTTAATACCCTTAAATAATGGCATAACGGCCATAATGGCTGAGATAATTAATTCTGGCGAAATATCCGATGATTAGCGAGATGTTCGGGTTGGAGCCGGTTCTCAATCACGAAACGTCTCCTGGCCGATTATACCGGTTGTCTTATTTCGGTTACTCCATCCTGCGTGACCGACTTGCTGATTCCAGATCGGGGCGACCCGGTCTCATATTGTACCTGAACCCGACTTCACTTAGGTGTATCCGACCCAATACAATAATATTTACAATTTGGTTGCAACAATTATAAAGGACCAAATTTAGAGTCCATATTTAATTTAGTATGTTCTTTTTACCAATATAACCAATAGATTTACGGTAAGCTTAATCAATATTAGGGCTATTTCGGTCTATCAATATAATATTTATGCTTTTATGATAATTAGTCTTTATGTACGTGCCTCGCACGTATAACTATAAGCACGTCTAGAAGTTAACGTAAAATATGTAAATATATTTTTTACCATAATACTGTTAATCTCATGTAACTAATGACGTTAAATACGCAACTTTAAGCTGATTCATTTTTTTTATCACTATTAGTCGTTAGTTACTTATAAGGGAGAAATGTAAGCAAGACTTACGTTGCCTATGAAAAGACTTGGAAGGTTGAACTACAAGAATTTGTTTTCTATACGTGTATGGGGTCGGATACGAGCGAGCGCATAAGAAGCACCGATTTGAGTTACGATGATCGGTGTAGATTGAGATCGCTCTCCTATAGATCGAGGCCGGCACTTCAAGAAGGGAAGTTCGAGGTCAGGCGCCATCAAGATGAAACTCGAAGCCAAGGTATTCGAGATAAGGTTATCGAGACTAGTCCGGGTAAAGCATCTTATGGTAAAAATATCAGATTCGCGTAACGGAAGGGCCGGAAATCTCGTGACATGTAAATATCTCGGCGGGAATCACGGCCCAAATCAGCAAAGACGTTGAACCCAATAATTTTAAGGATCTTTTACCCTGTAATTAGGTTTTTTACCTTGGATAAGATTCTTTTCTCTCCCTATATAAAGAATTCAATGCTACTGTATACAGGGAGAACATACGATCAATATAACAGTTAGCATATTTTGACTATCTCCTTCATAAGATATTTATTTCGTTATTGTCCATTCCGTCACAGCAAAATTACTCAACTTTGGTGGTTTGTCTATCCTTTCATTTATTTAAATCAGCCTTTATTTATCATTTATTCTTTATTTGTATCAGACCAAGTCACGTATCCTTAATAACACGTACAAATAATTGTTACCCGTAGTTCAAGGTAAACAGTTTGGTGCCCACCGTGGGGCTAAGGATAATAGTGAACGTTTGATATAAATTTCTGTCACACACACTATTTTACGCTTGTTTTTTGCAGAATCTTTTATTTTCAGGATATAACATAATCATGTCGCACTCACAATCCATGCCTCAGTTCGTCAATGACGAGTTCGACCACCAGGGCGAAAACAACAATGTGATGCTCGGTAATGAAGCTCCAATCGACGCCAACTCTCAAATGGCGATCGATGTGGATCAGACTTTCGGCCCGTCAAACAGTGTCCAGAGAGAACACCGTTCAAGAACTCAAAACAACGAAGGGGACGGGATCAGTCTCAAAATGATATTTGACATGTTACAAGCCCAGCAAGCAGCCATCGCCCAATTGCAAAGTCGCAATCAGGTTTCGAACAGGGTTGAAGCCGGTTCTTCTCGAGGAGTTGTCCCCGAAAATGAACCGACCATAGCACAACCAGACGAAAGCGGGTCGGGGACAAATTCTGGAATCATGAAGATACTCAAGGAGCTGACCAAGCGAGTCGAATCGGGCGAGAAGAAGATTGAAGCCAACGACAAGAAAGTAGAAACATATAATTCGAGGGTGGACCAAATTCCAGGAGCACCCCCGGTGTTGAAAGGCTTAGACTCGAAGAAATTCGTGCAAAAGCCTTTCCTGTCAAGCGCTGCCACAAAACCTATACCAAAAAAGTTCCGCATGCCGGAAATCCCCAAGTACAACGGGACATCTGACCCAAATGAACACGTAACGGCGTACACATGCGCCATAAAGGGGAATGATCTCGAAGATGACGAGATTGAGTCCGTTCTCCTAAAGAAATTCGGGGAGACCTTGTCGAAAGGAGCAATGACTTGGTACCACAACTTGCCCCCGAATTCCATCGATTCCTTTGCCATGCTTGCGGACACCTTCGTCAAAGCTCATGCGGGTGCCATTAATGTCGAGACACGGAAATCAGACTTGTTCAAAGTCAGGAAAAGAGACAATGAGATGCTGAGGGAATTTGTATCTCGATTTCAAATGGAGCGAATGGACCTACCGCCGATCACCGATGATTGGGCTGTTCAAGCTTTCACTCAGGGGCTCAACGCCCGAAGTTCAACGGCTTCACAACAGCTTAAGCAGAGCTTGATCGAATACCCGGCTGCCACTTGGGTGGATATACACAATCGGTATCAATCGAAGATCAGGGTCGAAGATGATCAGCTTGGAGCCCCCTCGGGATTCGCTTACCCTATCAGAACTCATGGCCGGACTCAAAGAGATAATTACCGAAAGCCAACATCGAACAAAGACAGATATCGACCGTACCCTGGCGATCGAAGGGCCATCCCAGGAAGGCAAGGTTCTCCGAGACAGGAGAGGAGGAACGATCCTAATCGAAGGAACCGAGGACCGCTACCGAGAAATAACTTCGAAAGAGTAGCTGGTCACCGAGAAGCGCCCCGACTGTCCGAATACAACTTTAACATCGATTCAGCGACTCTCGTATCCGCCATCGGTCACATTAAAGATACCAAATGGCTTCGGCCGCTGCAATCAGATCCGGCCAAGAGAGACCCCAACTTAATATGTAAGTACCATGGTACACATGGACATAGGACGGAAGATTGTCGACAACTGAGGGAAGAGGTGGCACGGTTGCTCGAAAACGGGCACCTTCGAGAGTTTTTAAGCGATGGAGCCAAGAACCATTACGGGAACAGAAACAGGCCAACAAACTAGGAGGAGCCTCAGCACACGATCAACATGATAATCGGAGGGGTAGATACACCCCAAGGCCCGGTGTTAAAGCGTACCAAAATATCTATCACCCGAGAAAAGTGCACTCGGGATTATGCAGAAGGAGTTTTATGCTTCAACGATAAAGATGCGGAAGGAGTCATACAGCCCCATAATGATGCCTTGGTGATATCAATGCTCATACAAAAAACCCGGGTGAAGGGTGTACTTGTCGATCCCGGTAGTTCAGCCAACATAATTCGGTCGTGGGTCATCAAGTAGCTCGGATTGACGGACCAGATTATTCCCGAAGCTCGGATCCTCAATGGTTTTAACATGGAATGCGAGACAACCAAAGTGGAAATAACGTTGATGGTGAACACCGCCGATACTGTTTGGGAAACAAAGTTTTGCATGATCGAAGGAGACATGAGATACAATGCCTTGCTCGGGAGGGCTTGGATTCATGACATCGGAGTTGTACCTTCAACATTGCACCAGATGTTGAAATTCCCATCGGCCGATAGGGTCGTAACCGTTTATGGAGAACAACATGCTGCGAGGGAGATGTTCACAGTAGAAGAGACAGTACCAAGGCTGAGTGCTCCTTCCCAAAAGACCCAATAGCAATCACAGACACCACCTTCAACAAACAAGGGTGAGCAGGATCAACTCGAAGTTGACGATTACGGGGTTCCCCGGTCATTTATCGGTCCCGACGAATCCGATGAGACCAAATCAACGGTCGAGGAGCTCGAGCAGATTTCACTCCGAAGCGACTCGCCCGATCGAAAGGTATACCTGGGTTCGGGCTTAAGCTCCGAGCTCAGGACCAAACTAATTAAATTTCTTTCAGCTAACGAAGATTCTTTTGCTTGGTCCCATCTTGACATGACAGGGATACCGCCGGAAATTACAACTCACAAACTGAACATTGATCCAAAATTCCGGCCGGTCAAGCAAAAGAGGAGGCCTCAATCCGAGATCAAGCAAGCATTCATCAAGGACGAGGTAACTAAAATTTTAAATATAGGATCCATACGGGAAGTTAAATACCCGAAGCGGCTAGCAAATGTAGTTGTAGTTCCTAAAAAGGGAAATAAGCTAAGAATGTGCATAGATTATAAAGATCTAAACAAGGCGTGCCCCAAGGATTCCTTTCCCTTGCCCAACATCGATCGCATGATCGATGCTACTGCAGGCCACGAGACCCTTAGTTTTCTCGATGCGTACTTTGGTTACAACCAGATACGAATGGATAAGGATGATCAAGAAAAGACATCCTTCATCACTAAGTATGGCACTTATTGCTATAACGTGATGCCATTCGGGCTGAAAAACTTAGGGGCTACCTACTAACGTTTAGTAAATAAGATGTTCGAAAAACAACTAGGAATAACAATGGAAGTTTATATTGATGGCATGTTAGTTAAGTCCCTGCGAGCAGAGGACCATCTGAGTCATTTGCAGGAAACATTCGATGTACTAAAAAGGTACAACATGAAGTTGAACCCAGAGAAGTGTGCATTCGGAGTGGGTTCGGGAAAATTCCTTGGTTTCATGGTCTCGAACCGAGGAATAGAAATCAACCCCGAGAAAATCAAAGCCATCGAAGATATAACGATCGTGGACAGCGTGAAAGCTGTGCAGAAGCTGACAGGTCAGATAGCAGCCTTAGGCCGATTCATCTCGAGGTCATCCGACAGGAGCCATCAATTCTTCAACTTGCTGAAAAAGAAGAACGAATTCTCGTGGGATCCAGAATGTCAGCGTGCATTAGAAGAGCTTAAAAGGTATCTCTCCAGTCCACCTTTATTGCATACGCCAAAAACGGGTGAGCAATTATACCTTTACCTTGCTGTTTCGGAAGTAGCGATGAGCGGGGTCCTGGTCCGAGAAGAGCAAGGTACGCAATTCCCCATTTACTACGTCAGTAGATCATTAGGTGAGGCCGAAACTAGGTACCCACATTTGAAAATTTTAGCACTCGCTTTATTGAGTGCCTCTAGGAAGCTAAAATCCTACTTCCAATGCCACCCCATATGTGTAGTGACAACTTATCCCCTTAGGAATATTATGCACAAACCAGAGCTATCAGGTCGACTGGCCAAGTGGGCCATCGAAATAAGCGGATACGATATTGAATATCGGCCTCGAACCTCGATCAAACCTCAAGTGCTAGCAGATTTTGTCGCCGATTTTACACCGTCGCTTATTCTCGAGGTCGAAAGTAAACTAATGATCGAATCGGGGACTCCTTCGAGAGTGTGGACTTTGTTCACAGACGGCACTTCTAACTCGAAAAGATCGGGGCTTGATCGTACTTAAACCCCCAACTGGGAATACAATTCGACAGTCTATTAAGACTGTAAAATTGACTAATAAGGAAGCAGAATATGAGGCTATGATTGCAGGTTTAGAGTTGGCCAAAAACCTGGGAGCAGAGGTAATAAAGGCCAAATGTGATTCCCTCATCGTAGTCAACCAAGTAAATAGGACATTCGAGGTTAGAGAGGGGCGTATGCAAAGGTATGTGGACAAGCTTCAGGTAACACTACATAGGTTCAAAGAATGGACCTTACAGCACATACCGCGAGAGCAAAATAGTGAGGTCGATGCCCTCGCCAACTTAGAGTCATCGGTCGAAGATGAAGAGATCGATTCTGAAAAGGTCGTACAGCCATTGAGGTCGGTGGTGGAAGAAGGCCATGCCGAAATCAACTCAACAAGCTTGACCTGGGATTGGAGGAACAAATACATAGAATATCTCAGTTCAGGTAAGCTGCCATCAGATCCCAAAGAATCAAGAGCGTTACGCACAAAGGCAGCCCGAGACGGAACCCTATACAGAAGAACATTCGGAGGTCCTCTCGCCATATGTCTTGGGCCCGGTGACACCGAATACATCTTAAGGGAAATACACGAAGGCACATGCGGCAATCACTCCGGCTCCGAATCCTTGGTTCGAAAAATAGTTCGGGCCGGTTACTATTGGATCGACATGGAGATATATACGAAGGAGTTTGTACGCAAGTGCAGCAAATGCCAAAGGCACGCACCGATGATTCACCAGCCCGGAGAGACATTGCATTCGGTCCTATCGCCATGGCCGTTCATGAAGTGGGGAATGGACATCGTCGGCCCCCTCCCTCGAGCACCAAGTAAAGCTCAATTTATTCTTTTTATGACTGACTACTTTTCCAAGTGGGTGGAAGCACAGGCTTACGAAAAGGTCAGGGAAAAGGAAGTAATTGACTTCATATGGGACCATATTATTTGCCGATTCGGGATGCCCTAGGAAGTTGTATGCAATAATGGCAAACAGTTTGTTGGCAGCAAAATAACAAAGTTCTTCGAAGACAACAAGATTAAGAGAATATTGTCAACTCCATATCACCCCAGCGGCAATGGTCAAGCCGAGTCAACCAACAAGATTATAATTCAGAACTTGAAGAAAAGGTTAGCCAAAGCAAAGGAAAAATGGAGGGAAATGCTGCCCGAGGTCTTATGGGCATATCGTACAACCGAGAAAACCAGCACCGGGGCCACCCCATTCTCCCTAGTCTACGGTACTGAAGCACTGATACCAGTCGAGGTAGGCGAACCGAGCATTAGGTTCCGATACACAACCAAAGAATCGAACCGGGAAGCTATGAACATCAGCCTGGAACTATTGGATGAAAGGAGGGAAGTGGCCCTTGTTCGGATGGTGGCGCAAAAACAAAAAATTGAAAGGTATTACAATTGGAGAGCCCATCTTCGATACTTCAACATTAGGGACTTGGTACTCAGGAGAATTACACCCAACGCTCGAGATCCAAACGAAGGAAAACTAGGGCCGAACTAGGAAGAGCCCTATACTATCTTGAAGGTTACCGGAAAGGGATCTTACAAGCTCGGAACTATGGATGGCAAGCAGCTGCCAAACAATTGGAACGTGAGCCACCTGAAGTGATATTATTGTTAAGGTAATAAATTTCATTTTTCATTTTGTTTGTCTTATGATACTAACATCTGCAGGTAGCAAATAGAGTGACCCCAAGCCAGGAAACACGGGACACTAGGACTGAAAGCACGCGTTGCACTCTTTTTTTCTTCGACCGGTTTTGTCCCAAATTGGGTTTTACGGCAAGGTTTTTAATGAGGCAACCAGGAGTCGTGCTAACTTAGATCGGTCGCTCATCGAAGATAATGATATTTGGTGCACAACTTTGATCGACCTTGAATATCTGGAGATTGCTTGTCTATTTCGAATCTTTGCTTAGCTACTTTAAATTCGGGGGGACTCCACGCAGATCATTAGGAATCAATGTAAGGGTCAAACGGTCGAAAGTACCATGCCCAAATAGATCGATCTTCCCTTAAGCAAAGTTGTATAAGCGTATGAATGCTAATAAAGTTTCTTTGGCACCGATATCTCTTTGATTTTCATTACATTATCAAAAACTAACATTGTTCAAATGTTTACGCTAAATTCAGGAGGGAGTAAGACCTATTAAGGCAAACCCCAAATTTGATTAAAAGGTCAAGGCCGTATCGAGTTAACAAAACTCGAAGGAAAATAAGACCTACTCTGGCAAATCCCAATTTAAAAAAGGCTAAGACCGAATCAAGTTAAATTCAAGGATGATTGAAACTTGCCAAGGCAAAACCTCGATTCTTTAAAAGGGCTAAGGCCAAATCAAGTCATTAAAGTTCAAAAGGGAACAAAATTTGCTAAGGCATGATCCCGATTTCTTAATAGGCCAAGGCTCCATCGAATTAATAAAGTTCGGGGAGAAACAAAGCCTATTATGGCAACTCCGAATTTGTAAAAAGTTAAGGCCGAATCGAGTTAAAAAAAAAACCTGTTAAGACGGATTCAATTCCTTAACGGACCAAGATCCCCTCGAGGTGTGGACCTTATTCAATCGGCCATAGAAGAAGAAAATCTATGGCGAAATAAATCCTAGCTAAGGCAGGAAAATTTGCGAGATATGAAAATTTCAAAACAAAGTCGGACAAAAAAGGGGAATTCGTTTATATATGCAAATTAAAGTATGTTACAAAAAGGCCGTATCATTTTACAGGCAGCATCAATCAGAATCATCATCATCATCATCTTCTTCTTCTTCTTCTTCTTCAGGGAAGGCTCGCCTCCTTGCTTCGGCTTCGATCTTTGCTGCTTCATCGACCTCAGAAGATAGATCAAAGCCTCGAGCTTGTAGCTCCTCGAGGACGGAGAGACAGGTCTGGCACTTAATGTACTCGACCAAAGTCTTCGATTGCTCCTGGGCGGCCTCAGCATCAGCTCTGTATTGAGCTATCAGATCATCAGTCTCGGCTTTGGACATGGCAACCTCGCACTTTGCTGATTGCAGCTCGTTCACCAGAACATCCCGATCCAGGGTGAGCATCTCGACTTGGGACTGAAGTGATTTGGTGCTCTTAGTCAAAACCCCGATTTTTTCTTGTGCCTCCGAAATTTGCTCTTCCAAGGGAACTACGCGAGCCTGGAGGGTCTCCTTTTCCGAAGTCAATATATCGGCCTTGGCTCTCCATTCACTGGTTTCTACCTTGGCCTCGCTCACTGCAGACTGAAGTTGATTTAATCGATCTGTTTGCTGCCGCAGCTGGTCGATTGCTTATTCATGCTCTCTGCGCATGAAGTCCAGCTCGGCTCGAAGGTTCGACACCTCCCCCTCGAGTCGCTGATACCGTGCCTTTTCTTCCCTTTGCCGAAGGAACGCCTCGTGATGAAGCACCGAAGACTGCAAGGTGTAAGAAAAAAAACAGTCAGTACAAGTCTAAGGATAAGATAACGGACGCCAAATAGAGCCTATGAGGAAGTATACCTTATTTGCCGCCTGTTGAGCTTCGTTGAATAAACAGGCCGCGTCCACCGCATCCATTGCAGCCTGATCCTCTTCGGTCACCAAACAACGAAGGTAGCTAGCCACGCCTGCGGGCACAGCCAAAGCCCTAGCATCTTCGGGAATGGTGAACTTTACTACCCTCTTCCGATCAGGATTGGAACTTGGAGCGAGAAATCTATTGACTAACTTAAGACCGATAGATACCCCGCTCGTCTCGGCGGGAGGACTCCTTCTTGGCACTTCGAGCCCGAAGGTATCAGCCGATAGCACTCCATCGAATAACTCTTCTAAGGCTCCTGCCGATACCGGGCCTTTGCTCGGCGTGTGCGTCCTTGTGGCGTTGGCTTCATTAAGGGTTGCCTCTGAAAAGGAGGGAGAATCCATTGTCTCTGGGAGGTCCGAGATTCCTTGTACTGCCTCCCCTACATCGGCACATACCCCGGTCCCCGTCCCTGCCTCGAGATCCTCTGCTCGAGGGATGCAAGCTTCATCGACCGTTGGCTCGAGGACTGTCCGAGATGGTTCATTATTTAAAGTATCAAGGTTTCTATCTTCCTCGGAGTCATCGCTCAGCCGAATAGCCAGGTCGGCGATTTTAACCCTACGAGCTATGCTTTTCTTCTTAACCCTCCTTTTCTCGGGCTCTGAGGGACCGGGGATTTCTTTTCTTTTCTTCTCTCCCTCCTTCTTCGAAACAGGGGAAGGACAAGGAGCCTCTCTATCGGTGGACGTCGGCCTCAATTCGGCATCCTTCGATAACCCTGTAAAGAAAAGAGGAAGTACGATATCAGCAGTATCGATCACATATGGCAAGGAATGAGAACATTATTGA
This sequence comes from Nicotiana obtusifolia, assembly GCA_002018475.1. Taxonomy (NCBI): domain Eukaryota; kingdom Viridiplantae; phylum Streptophyta; class Magnoliopsida; order Solanales; family Solanaceae; genus Nicotiana; species Nicotiana obtusifolia. The sequence goes on along the minus strand of MCJB01043686.1, from coordinate 232,349 downwards.
GCTCACCATGCTTCTTGGCCTCCCAAAGGCCTTTCGATATTTCACGCCAAGCGCGCTCCGAGTAGGTCCTCTAAGATACTACTTTCCGGACCCATTCCTCCAAGTGTTAAATCGCGGCCGACATTTGAGAAACAGCTACACCTAACAAAATATATTAGTAAGATATCAAGAGAAGAACAACAGATGGATTTAAGTAGGCAAACTTACGGTCCATGTTCCACTTTTCAGGGAACGGCATATCTTCTGCAGGGATAAGGTCCGAGGTTCTTATTCGAATGAATCGGCTCATCCAACCCCGGTCCTTGTCCTCATCAATGCTCGAAAACAGGGCTTTGCTGGCCCGGCGAGCAAGTTTTATTAGTCCCCCTCGGAAGATTCGGGGACTATACAGTCGAAGTAAATGGTCAACGGTGAAGGGGTGCCCGTCGACCTTACTCACAAAAAAACGGAAAAGGTGAACTATCCGCCAAACGGAGGGATGAACCTGGCCCAATGTAACGTTGTACCTTTTATAAAAAGCGACAATTATGGGGTCCAAAGGTCCCAACGTGAAGGGGTAGGTATAGACGCTCAAGTAACCCTCCACGTGGGTGGTAATCGCCTCATCCGGGGAGGGACTACCACATCCTTGCCAACCCATTTACACTCCGTCTGTACCCTGTCAAATTTTGTTAGTCATCGAACTAATGTACCTAGCGACCGGTTTGCCCCGGCCCGGTACTGAAGAGGCCTTCTCCACCTTGAAGTCGGAGCCGGTCGAGCATCCAACCGGTATGAAAGCTTTTAGAGGAGGCTCTGCCGAAGTTTCCTCAACAGGGGCAGGCTCAACCTCTTCAGCGGGTTGAGAGGAAGAAGGTTGTTGTTTTTGAGGGACGGATATAGATGTTTTTGCCATTAGAGTTGAAGAGATGGGAGGCGAGCAAAGGGAAGTATATGATAGAAGTTTGCTTGAGGCGCAAAAATACAGATGGTAAAAGCAAGAAAATATTCAAACGACTCAAAACCTGGAAATTGAAGAATGGAGGGGCTATTTATACTTTTCAAAAGCGGCGGTTCAAAACACGAGATGGGAAAGCATTAATTGGTATTTGCAGAAGTTACAGGGTTTGCCGCCAGCTGGGACATGAAAGGACCTTTTCTGATAGTGGCCACGTGCGTCATCATGCTGCCGTCATCCATCAACGAGACGTTTTTATGTTATCTGATTTGGCGCTTCGAACTTCGTGTCGTACTTAATAGGTGTGTTCTCACTTAACCTAATCTTGAAAAGCGGCGGCTCATATCATTTCTTGTCATTACTCTCCAAAAAATGAGGGGACTATCTGTATGGGGTCGGATACGAGCGAGCGCATAGGAAGCACCGATTTGGGTTACGATGATCGGTGTAGATTGAGGTTGCTCTCCTGTAGATCGAGGCCGGCACTTCAAGAAGGGAAGTTCGAGGTCATGCGTCATCGAGATGAAACTCGAAGCCAAGGTATTCGAGATAAGGTTATCGAGACCGGTCCGAGTAAAGCATCTTATGGTAAAAATATCATATTCGCGTAACAGAAGGGCCGAAAATCTCGTGACATGTAAATATCTCGGCGGGAATCACGGCCAAATCAGCAAAGACGTTGAACCCAATAATTTTAAGGATCTTTTACCCTGTAATTAGGTTTTTTACCTTGAATAAGATTCTTTTCTCCCCCAATATAAAGAATTCAACCCTACTGTATACAGGGAGAACATACGATCAATATAACAGTTAGCATATTTTGACTATCTCCTTCATAAGATATTTATTTCGTTATTGTCCATTCCGTCACAGCAAAATTACTCAACTTTGGTGGTTTGTCTATTCTTTCATTTATTTAAATCAGCCTTTATTTATCATTTATTCTTTAATTGTATCAGGCCAAGTCACGTATCCTTAATACCACGTATAAATTTAATTGTTACCCGTAGTTCAGAAGAACCAAATAATCTGCCAGTCTGCTGAATGCTAACTGAGATTATTTAAAAAAGCACATTTGAAGGTAATTTAGAGGTATAAATATTACATGCAAAATATAAGGCATAAAGAGAAGGTTGCAGTAACAACTCGTAAATGCTTCCTAGAGAGAAGTCTATTGGGTATTTGTCATGAATGACATTGTTATAATGAGAGAAACACCAAATTTGGAAGTAGAAACTATTTAGAGATCTATTTTTATTTCTTTTACCAAAATATCCTCTAAATTTAGTAGATTTATCCTCAAAAGAATATCATCGATATTTTTAATATTTGCTTGACATCAGTAATTAATTAAGCACATTGTATGATGGAAACAGTTAAATTCTAAAACTACTCATGATTACCATCAGTTTTAAATCTGTCATTCTATACGACGTAGCTCGTGTGAGATAGAGAGATAGAAATAAGAAAGTTACCTAAGATCATTGTTCTTCAAGCAAAGATTAAAAAAAAAAATTAGGATTATCTTCAACACAAAAATCAGTTAGAAAAAATTTCTAAATCTAATTAGCATTACAAGAAGAAAAATAAAACGAAACTAAAACTTTCAAAAAGATAACTGTTGCATGTTATGTAGTTTGTATACACATGGATAAAAATCCTACGCATATCAAATTAATCCTATAATGAAGGGGGAGGGAAAAAGAAAGACATAAAAGAAAAAGTAGAGAAAATTTTAACATGTTCAAGCGGTAACTATGAAAATGAAATATGCCAATGGAACACTTTATATATAAATTAAGGTAAGAACAGTTTAACGTGTGCTTATCAAATAGCAAAAAAGTTGAACTGGACCTTGTCCTTATAAGAGAAAGATTCATTCTAATACAAATTTTAAATATTCCATTATAATACAGTTTTATATTATAGTTATATTAACCAACATTTTATCTCTTTAAAGTAATTTTATTTACAAAATAAAAAAGCTTCAATCCTCTCTAATAGCCATGCACATATTGGTTTCATGAATATAATAATTAAGTAAAATTAGTCTTTACGTCAAAATAAAAGAATTACTCTTCTATAACTTTAATCTTTCTCCTTCTCTCTGTCATATTCTTTCAAAAGTTCACTTCAATGTTCAAATATTAAAGGATTTATGGACGAATAACTTAAAAGTAGGAACCTACGGCTTTAGCTAGGACGAATAATTAAAAAGTAGGAACCTGATTGTGCTTAGAATTCCATTAATTAATATTAGGCCAAGTTTATTACTATTTTATCCAACATGAAATTATATTCTCAAGAGATTATATTTCTAAAAGGATATAAAAGTCGGTCAATATTTTAGGGATATTTTCGTCGTTCAATATTTAGTGTTTCAACATTTGTGCTTTTATACTAATATAGATATATAGATAGATAGATAGATAGATAGATATAGATATAGATTATTGAGTATAAAAAAAATCGATATAGTCATGTAAGAAAATAAAAAAAAGATAAAAAATGAACATTTGAGAAAAAAAGCAACCTACATATATATATATNATATATATATATATATGTTTGCATTGAGGCCGAGCCATGTAGCAAGTTAATAAAATCATATGTCAATCATATCTGTTTTTATAAGGAAAGAAAAACAGTTGAATTTTGAATTGAAAGATAATCATTTTTTTTAAAGATATGAGTAATAATAAAAAAGAATATATTTTTTTTAAAAAGTGTTTAATTAATAAACTTAATGCTTTTCTAAAATTATCAGCATATTATTATTATTGCAATTTACTTATTGTATCTGTATACTTATTGAAAACATCTAAAGAAAGTTTTGTAATTTTTTCGTACTAATAGTAATATATAACATTTAATTATATTAACTTAATTTATATACCCCAAAAGTAACCGATATAGATTGATAAATGGTACTTTAAAATCCAAATAAGTAAAATTATATTATCAATATTTATAACCCAAGATTCGATTGAAAGCTACAAGATTTCATCAGATAAGTAATATTTTTAATTAGTGTAAAGAAAAAATAGCATATGAATCACATCTTCTTTTTTTTTTTAATCCGGAAAAAAAAAAATGTATGTGGACGAATAAGTTTGATCTCTAATTTTTAATTGCTTTTTGTTAAATAAATATTTTTGTATGATTATCTAGATTGATATATCATTGTAGGATAAGGACAAAATAGGATCTTAGATTTCCATCTTTCAAATAAAAAATCGCATGACAATGTAATAATATTAAGTCAAATATAATGCAATAACATTAAACAAGAAACAAAAAGAAGAAGAAAAAAAAAAAAAAAAGCTTAAAAATAAATTATAGATTTATTTGAATTTGAGATGTGAAATTTTTTGTATTATAATGAGAAAAGTTAAAATTGAGAAATTTCAAGAAACTCATTAAATTTTTTAAAAATAAATAATTTTTTAATATTGCTCATTTCAATAACAAATCAAAATTATTATTAAATATTATGTTAAAAATAACATCGAGAGAAAATTTAATTTCTAATGGTACGTACTAATACAATAATAATTATTAAAAAATACTAAAATAAAATTAAGAAAGGCTTCGCTCATAATTATCATAATGATTAGTATAATAGCACACTAGCAAAATTACTAAGTCTAAGTTACAAATCTCTGCATTTATAAAAGTAGGGACTGCTATTTTATTATAACAACTAAGCCGGTCATTTTGTGTATTTGAGCCCCATTTTTTCTATTTGTTTTTCCGTATATTTTTTTGTTATTCTGTGACTTGCGGGAATGGTTGGTTTAGTTTCGGAAAGGTTTGAGAGTGACTTGAGACATTTAGTTTGACTTTTGGAAGCTTAAGTTATAAGAGTTGACCGAGGTTTGACTTTTGAGTAAACGTCCTCGGATTAATGATTTGATAATTCCAATAGGTTCGTATGGTGATCTTGGACTTGGACGTATGTTCGGATTTGAATTTGAAGGTTCCTAGAGGTTTTGGCTCTATTTATCGAAAGTTAGCAATTTAAAAGTTTGAAAAGTTTATAAATTCAATCGGGAGTTGACTTTGATGTTATCAGAGCCCGGTTAGTGTCCCAAAACTTTGGATAGGTTCATTTAGTGTATTGGAACTTGTGTGCAAAGTTTGGTTGTGATTCGAAATATTTAGATGCGATTCGGACGAGTTCGACGAAGTGGAATGCTTAAGATTTAAAAGAAAGATTTTGATAGTCGGTTCTTGATTTTGATGTTATTCGTGGTGTTTTGAGCCCTTGTATAAGTTTGGGTTAGGTATAGGGACTTTTCGGTGTGGTTGGACTGGGTCCCCCTAGCGCTCGGGTGTGTTTCATGGTGGTCTCAGACCATTTTCATTTGATTTGCAGCTGCTGGTTTGTTGGTGTGATGCAGTGCTTCACGATCGCAGAGTTGAGTCTCGCGATTACGAGAAGGGGAGTGGGTAGGCAAAATTTTACTCTTCGCGTTCGTGTGAGTGGTACCGCATTCACTGAGACCTAAGGGCATGTGTATTGCACGTGTAGGGGGCCGCGTTCACAAAGGTTTGGTGTCAGGCAGATGAATGGTCTTCACGTTTGCAGGGCATCTATCGTGTTCGCATAGGCTGGGCAAGCTTGGGCATCGCTTTCGCATGAATTACTTCAGGGTCGCGAAGTAGAGTTGCAACTTGCAGGATTTTTGGCCTTCGTATCACTGGGCAGACTATTAAAGATGTAATTTAGGGACTTTTACCCTCTTTTCTTTTTTTAGCGTTAGACCTCGAATTTTGAAAATTTTTAAATAGACTTTCACCCACTATTTGGAAGTAAGGATTTTTACACTAGTTTTGATTTTATATTATGTTACTCCATGAATTAACACCCCTAGATTAAGGATTTATATGGACTAATTGGGGTTTTGACTTGGAGATGAAGACAACAAAATTTGACTTGGATTTGAATATAAATCATATATTTGGACATGGGTGAAGGGGTGATAGAAAATTTTATTAACTTCGGATTCTGAGATGGTGGACCCGGGGTTGACTTAGAGTTGACTTTTTACAATTCTTCCAAGATCGAAACTTTATGATTAGAGGTTGCTTCGATTGACTTCATTTGACATTATTAAGTACTTTTTGCTAGATTTGAGCCGTAGGAGAAGGATCTTAAAAGGAAAAGCAATTTTTGGATACAGAAGCTAGCCTGCAAAGAGGTAAATCTCTTGCCTAATCTTGTTAAGAGGGAAACCACCTAGGATCAACTCGATTGCTATGTGTTTAAGATATTGGGAGTGGTTTATATGTGGGGTGGCAAGAGTATATACACGTACCAAGTTTATATCATGTCGAGGTAGAATTGAGATACTTTACGCCTTGTTTAATTATGTGCTCATCTTAATTCATGATTATTTGGCTTGTATGACTACGTTCGCTCTTTTATTCATACTAGAGATCTTGCCTAGATTTATGATTATTTATGAAGGCATGAAAGTTTATTCTTTATATGTTGAATTGCTTGAGCTATCCATGGTCATATAGAAATTTCATGAGCATATATCTACATGATTATTATTAAGTCCTTGTGCATCTTTTATCTATAATTTTTGGGCATATCCATACGTATTAAATTTGGATATTTGACTTGGACTAAGATTGTGGCACGAAAGTTAAGATCGTGTGAAAGAAATATAGTTGTGGCACACAAGACATAATGAGCATATATTTAATTATGAGTGAGCTATCAAGATCTATTTGCAATTGGATAAGGATCCATCCCTCTAGAGTCAGGTGATTACCCATGTTACTTTGGGCCCTGTGAGCATGGTCGATATATGGATTGTGTATCGGGTTTAGTGATACATGGATTATGTATCGTGGTACATGGATCGTACCAGTTATGGTGAGTGGTAGAGTATTGAGCATGCATAGACATCCCGACTCATTTAGAAGCATTCACTTAGATGCTAATTGTTGCAGGCCATCTATATATGCTAGTTGGGAGCCTCGACTCCATTGATTGAAGCATGCCATCTTTAAATGCCATATTTGAGTAGCGTTATGATGTATCTTGAATCAGAAAAGCATGCTTATATCTTTCGATTGTTTTATATCTTTAATACCTGTTGTTCATGAGATTATTTACTGTTTTAGTTCTAAGCTTTGTTTCTTATATTTGTGTGTGAGTATCATGTTGTCCATAGCCTTGCCGCTATTTTTTTAGGTTTAGATTTGATACTTATTGGGTGCCGATGGTATACTTAGCATGGCCCGGGAGTTAGAGACAGATGTTCCGTTCCAGCAGATGGTAGAGATCGCTTGCAGATTAGAGGGCATGTGGGTTCAGGAGGGAGAGGCCAGGGAGGTTAAGAGGCCTTCGTAGACCGGGAGGATCAACTAGTCCCTATTTTGGAGGCAGGGTATGGCATGGTAGAGTACTCGCACCGCACAGCTTCTAAAGCCACGCTAGCAGAGGGGTTGCTTTGAGTATGGAGATACTAGCCACATGGTAAGAGATTGTCCCAGACTCCGGACAGATGTGTCACAGCTAGTTATTCAGACTATGAGTTCCACTCCAATTGCTGCTACCCTTGCACCGCCAGCGAGGGGTGTTGGTCAGGCGGATAAAGGGCGCCCAAGAGGGGGAGGCCCGACCCATTGATAAGCTTTCTATAGCAGGGCGAAGGCCGCTGCGCCAGATGATGTCGTTACATGTATGGTTTTGATGTGTTATAGAGGAGCATCATTATTAATTTTGATTTAGTTCTGCTTATCAGGGTGAGTCCTCTTATTTTGTACTCTTCTTATGTGTTTACCCCTGTTGAGAGATTCTATAATAGTAGCCCTGTCTATTATTTTGTTTTGTCCACAATTGAGAGCATGAAACTAGAAGTAACTTTCTGTTACTCATTACGGTAGGTTTGATGTAGTTTCTGGATGGTGTTGGTTACGATTTGTGATTTAGATGCTCTACCGGTGTGTGAGTTCAATATGTGTTGTGATTTTGTTAGCGGAGTTGAATTAGTGGAAGGTTTCGGTTGGTATGATGTGTATACTACTTGTGATTAAAAGCTGAGGATGGGGTCCTCATTTTTCATGTGGTTTGATATGTTTGAACCGGGCTGCGTGCCACAGTGAAGTTATATTTAGGATGAGATCCTTGTGATTAGTTCATATGTTTTGATCCTCCCTTGTGGAATTAATTCGTAAATATGTTACTGATAGGGAGTTGTGTATGTTGGGCTTGTTTGATAGTTCTCTCATGTGTTACTCTTTGCATATTCAGTCATTTTCGCGATGTGCTTATTGGGTTTTAGCTTACGAGGTGGGTGCCCAGGTGGCATTAGAGGTGACTTGTTGATTCGGGTGAATGGTTATGAGGTCCTCATGTTTCTTACATCGTTTTCAGCATTGTGAAGGTTTGGGACGAGGTTTTAGCTGAGATGAGGTTATTTGTTGGTGCTGCATTTAATTATGGGCAGCTAGGGCAGTCAGAGATGGTGTTATGGGCATATGTGTGATGTGTTACGTCGTATGGTTGTACCTTGTGGGTGTAGGTATGAGTTGTAGCAGCTGGTTGAGATACCGTGTGTTGATGTGGAAATCGGGTCTTGGGAAAAGATCGGATGGTGAAAAATTTTGGTTCTAAGGCTTATTAGTGTTGGTGGAAGGAAATTTTTTCTGTTGAGATGGTGTTGTCGGGTTTATGTGGATTTGGGGTGACGTGAGGTCACCCGGGGGTGTATGTATGGTAAATTCACTCAGTAATTGATGACTTTGGAATGGTTCTTGGCACATTCGAGGATGGATGTTTGTTTAAGAGGGGGAAGATGTAACGACCCGACCGGCCACTTTGAGTATTAGCATCCCGTTTGGTGGATTAAGGTCTCGAGAAGCTTCCTATTATGTGTTATGATTTGCGTGTGTGGTCGAGTTCTGATTTCTGATGATTCGGGATTGATTTGGAAGAAGAAATTTTATTTTAGAAGTTTAAGCGGTAAGAGTTGACTAGATTTTGACTTTTGTGTAGATGACTCTGGAATGGTGTTTTGATGATTCCAATAGCTTTGTGTGGTGATTTTGGACTTAGGCGTGTGTCCGGATTTGGATTTGGATGTCCGTAGGTTGGTTTGATGCATTTTGGCAAAAATTGGAAAGTTGAAGGTTTAGAAAGTTGAGAAGTTTGACCAGGAGTTGACTCTGTTGATATTGGGTTCGGATTTCATTTTCGGGAGTTGGTATAGCTATGTTGTGTCATTTGGAACTTGCATGCAAAATTTGAGGTTATTCCGGATTTATTTGCTATGATTTGGCGCGAGTTGTAGAAGTTGGAAGTTCATTAAGTTCGATTTGAGGCGCGATTAGTGATTATTGATGTTGTTAGGTGTGATTTGAGGCCTCGAGTAGGTCCGTGTTATGTTATAGAACTTGTTGGTATATTCGGACGGGATCCCGAGGGGCTCGAGTGAGTTTCGAACGTGGTTCAGATCATTTTTGGTCATGTTGGCAGTTCTGGTGCTGGTTCTTCGCACCTACACAAATTTGGCTGCCGATCCGGATGCGCTTATGTGATGGGAATTTTGCTTCTGCGAATCAGGGGCGTGTTGGTGAGTTCCACTTCTTCGAAGGATATGGCACGTCTGTGATGGTCGCAGGTGCGGAGATGAAGGCGCTGGTGCGGATGAGAGCTGGGTGGCAAGTATCTGCAGGTGCGATTGGTTGCTCGCAGGTGCGAAATCTGGGCGGCTAAATGAAGGCCGCATGTGCGAGTGAATGGCTCGCAAAAGCGAGAGCGCAAATGCGTAATTTTGTCTGCAAATGCGGAAGTGGCTGGGCAGAATGTTTAAGTGTCGAGGGTTTGATATTTTTTATCATTTTTAGAGTTGTAGACCTCGGATTTGAGTGATTTTTGAGGGGTTCTTCACGTGTTGGATTGGGGTAAGTGTTCTTCACCCGGAATTGATTATATTTCATGATTCCATAATTTTTTTATCATTTAATTAGTGATTTGAATGGGAGAAAATGAGAAATTTTGTGAAAACTTTTAAAAATATAAAATGATGATTTGAAGGATGATTTGTTGTCGGAATTTGATAATTTTGGTATGTTGGACTCGTATCGAAATGGGTGTTCGAATTTTGTAAAATTTTGTCGGGTTTCGAGCTGCGGGTCCGGGGTTGACTCTTTTGTAAAATCTGTTGTTCCTATGAGTTTTATTTATGGTATGAAGTTATTTTGGCTAGATTTGAGCCGTCCTGATGTTGTTTCACACTGGAAGGTCATTTTAGAGTATTGGTCTAGCTTTTTTGAGGTAAGTATCTTGCCTAACTTTGTGTGGGTGAACTACCCCTTAGGATTTGAGTCATTTGTGCTACTTGTGTCATGTGAAGGCCGTGTACGCAAGGTGACGAGTACGTACTCGGGCTTATTTGTGAAAATTTGACTGTTTAGGGCTCTTAAGTTCTTATGTTCATTAAAAATGAAGTTGTTTTATCATGTTAAATCCTCCATTTACTAAATTCACCCGTACGTGTCTTATTTGGAGTTGATTGACTCATGTTCCACCCTTGTTACCAATAAACTCTTATGTGCCTTAATTGAAGTTGTCGCCTCTTTTATTGCCATGCTGTCTTTTCCATAATTACTTAACCTTAGTTGAAGTTATTGATGTCTTTTCCGTAATCGCTTAAACTTAATTGAAGTTATTGATGTATTTTCAGTAATTGCTTAACCTTAATTGAAGTTATTGATGTCTTTTCCATAATTGTTTAACCTTAAATGAAGTTATTGTTGTCATGCTATCTCTCTTATCGTCGGGTTGTACTTATGTGGAACCATTGGTATACATTATCTCTTCCTTTGTTGAGCTATTCTTGTTGAAGCCATTATTACCTGTTGTGTCTTTCATTTTGAGTTCGTTCTTCCCTTTCTTTGTTTTATGTAGTTATTGTGTTGATTTATTTGCCGTACTCTCGTGTTATTGTTGTTATTATTGTTGTACTCAATGATGTTGAGCCGAGGGCTATGCGTGGTTGTGGTATTGGAATTGTTTTGAGGAAAAGTTGTGGCATATGGGTACATGTGGTGAAAGACATTATATTGTGTTGTTACGTTATTGGCACACGTGGTATTGTTGAGAGAATTGTCGGGGTGTTCGCACGTGAGTTGTCCGTGCTATTGTTATTATTGATATTTGCATATAGGTGTGATAAGGCGGACTATATATGTGGGTTTGCGCATGTGGCGAGACAAGGTGAGAATATTATTATGCACGTGCGATGAGACAAGGCGGGCATTTACTTTACTGTTTCGCACGTGGCGAGACAAGTTGGGCTATGTCGGGAATGAATTGTGATGACATGTGATAGCCGGGGGGCATTGTTATTGACGATATTTGTATGGTGATGTGCCTACCTTGTATGAGTTATATATTGTACATTTTGTGGTGATTATTTCCTATGTGCCATTCATTGTCTCTACTCTTACTTGTTGACTTGAGTTGTGATAGAACACTTGCACAAGCATACATGTAAATAAATCACCCATATCGGTTTAAGAAGATGAATCCTGATGTTATTGACTATTTACATGTACTCTCGTTTACTTGCCTTCTGTGTGAGAGTTGTCCTGTTGGTACGTGAGTTGTTCGTGCGGTCAAGGTCATTATTATTGTTGGCGCGTGAGTTGTCCGTGCGGGTATGAGATATTATCACTCTCTTGGCACCTAAGCAGTTTGTGCGTTTATGAATTGTATTGTAGGCACAAGATGCCAAGTGATTAGGGTTCATGAATTGGGACCCGTGAAATGTGACTATGAGGTGAAGTACCTCGGAAAAGTCCTTGAACAAATCTTGTGTAAAAGTGGTTGCTCTTATTGAGTTGTTACTTGCTTTCCTTACTTGGTTTCATCGGACTTAAGTTGTATTCGGCTTACTCCACGGTGTCATTACTTGTTGTGTCTCGTTGCTAATTGTTGCTATTAATTTCCTATTACAAGCATTGTTTCATTATTGTTATCATGCTTAGCTTTAAATTGATATTGTTTCCCTACTAGTTTCACATTCATACTTGTACAGGTTGTTAAGTCTAGTAGGTGTCTTGACTGTCCCTCGTCACTAATCCACCGGGGTTAGTCTTGATACTTACTGGGTACCGCTGTGGTGTGCTCATGCTACACTTTCTGCATATTTTTGTGCAGATCCAGGTACTTCGGAGTTGGTTGATCACTAGCTAGTTGTCCGAATTTTGGCTGTGGAAACTCAAGGTATACCTGTCGTCGCATTCGCAGGCCTCAGAGTCACCTTCTGATTTTGTACTACTATTTCTATTCTGGAACACCTGTACTTAGAAGATTTTTCTAGTAAACTCAGTAGAGCTTATGACTTGTACTACCGATTTTGGGTATTGTATTGCACTCGGGATTATTGGTTTACTATAGAAATTTCAGTTTCATGCTTAATAGTTGTTTCTAGTTAAATTCTGTCCTTTAGTTCAGTAAGTGTTAGGTTTACCTAGTCTTAGTGACTAGGTGCCATCACGATATCCTACGGAGGAAAATAGGGGTCGTGACAGTGCCCAAGTCCATGTCTTTTATTATTTCCTATCTATTTTCGTTATCTCATACAATTTGATCATGTATTTAGGCTTGTACTTATGCAGTAGTTGCTCATGTACTTGTGCTACCTAGTCCTTGAGGGTTGTTCTATTTTTATCGTGTTTGGGCCAAGTTATGATGGTATCAAATATTATACTGTTTGTGATTATTCCTGTCTTTATTATGATGTTAATTAAAGGAATATGGATTATATTTTGTTGATTGTAAATTGGCTTCCTTAGCAAGTATGGCTAGGCGCCATCACGACCTTAGGTGAGATTTTGGGTCGTGATAGCTTGGTATCAGAGCACTAGGTTTCTTAGGTCTCACAAGTCATGAGCAAGTCTAGTAGAGTCTTACGGATTGATCCGCTCAAATTACACCTTAATAACAGTGTAAGCGATCAATGTCAAATATAGTAACCCAACTAGGTTGGGGTCGAATCCCACAGGGAATAGGCGTGAAACGAATATCTGATTAACGTAATATTTCACTTAGTCTTAATTCGATCAAGTAACAAAATAAAATATATTGATGTTGAATACGTAAAGATGATTAAACTAATAATTGCAGATTAAAAAGAATAATTGAATAAATTTATGAAGTCGAGATACTAAGGTTATGCTCCCCCTAATGTAGTAGAATGTATTGATATTGATATTAACTTCCGCTCTTGATATGCAATTGGTTCTTAATAGTGCGATATCCAATATCTAGATTACGTATCCTCTTATGATTCTCCCGAATACATTAGAGTCAAAATTACGAATACCCAATCATTCGCCGACTTAAAATCCTCTTATTCCTAAGTGATTTTTGTTAAACAAGGGTTAAAGCCTTGAATCGTCGTTACTTATTCCTACCAAACCCTATCTCCCTTTTCCAAGGTTCAATAGCGTGTGTTGGCACCCGTTAATGTTTGCAACCACTAACGATTTAATTAAGAACGAGAAATAAATAAACATCAAGCTTCTTTCGAAATTGGAATCAAAATCAAGTACTCAATAACATTCCACCCATCTAGGGTTCACAACCTTAGTATTAAAATTTAGCTACACATATTTAAAACTAAAGAACAAATAATAAAAGTTGAATTCATCTTACAAAAATATGGATTTCCAAGTTTTGATCACCCAAAAATCTCTCCCAAGTTGAAATTAACCAAAAGCACTGTTTTGTACTATGAAATCTGACAAGTCTCTTTGCACATAACCCTAGAGAGGCTATTTATAGAGGCCCAAAAACCGAGGCGAACTGGAATAACTGCTGGGCCGACTTAGTCTTCTGCGATCGCATTCCTGTCGCATAACAGGAATGCGGTCCGCAGAAATGGCATCTTGTATCGCAGACTGCACCAGTACTTCTCCTTCCTATCGCATTTCAGAATGCGAACCGCAGATTGATTCTGCGATCGCAGAATGCGATCGCTAATTCCTTCGATCTTTCACCTAAAACTCTGTCTGCATCTGCGATGAGAATGCGATTCGCATTTACCTTCTGCGATCGCATTGTTGACAATGTTCTTCTTTTAACTTAGGCTTGGAGTTCTGCCTGTCTTTGCGATCATAGTTCCAATTCTGCGACTCGCATATTCACTTTGCGGTCGTAGAATTACTTCTGTTGTATTGTTGACCTCTTTTCTTGCCTTTGAACGGCTTTTGGCCTTCTTTTTACGCTTTTGGGTTTCTTTCATCCATGTACTGATACTACACGAGAACTAAGTAAATATCATGATAATTAGCAAGTGGAACAAGCAGTTTCTAATCAAATAGTATCAATATGTGCCGAAATTTCCCGGCACATCACGGATCAGTACAGAAACATCCATACTTATCTTTGAGAGGCTACAGGGCTGTTAGGAAAACTTCTCTTTCTTTCATTCTCTATCATGCGGATTCTTTTATCCCCTAAGTTTGAATATTTGCTCTTCTGTTCTCTCAAAGATGGCAAGGACACATTCTTCTGGTAAAGACGAGCAGGTGCTAGTACCTCAGGCCAAGGCCGCTAAACGTCAGGGGCGAGGCAGAGGCAGAGGCAGGGGTGAAGCACACGCTGCAATTATGGGCCCTAAAGCAGCCGTTATGGAGCCACTAGAAGCTCCCCTTGAGGAACAAATTCCCAATTATGTTCAGCCGGTTGGACAAGCTCAGATCCCAGAGGGGTTTATTGCTACACCAGTACTTCAGGATGCTCTTATTCGTCCGGTTGGGCTTGTGGAGGGTTTGACACAGGCTAGGGTACTTCTTATGGCACCGACTACTTCTCAGGCCGGGAGAAGAGCACAAACTCCCGCTACTCATACTCTTGAGCAGGTTGCTGCTATGTATCAGACACCACGAGTAATATCGATTGGGGGATATCCGCTCGTGGTTGCTGTTAGGACAATACTGAAGGCCACTATGTTTGAGGAGGAGCAGAAGAAGTTTGATCGGTTTAGGAAGATGAGTTCTCCACAATTTGATTGTGATCCTTGGCTGATGCATAGGATTTCTTAGATGGTTGTTAGAAGATTCTGAAAAATCTTAGTTTAGTAGAGTCGAATGGGGTCAATTTTACTACTTTCCAGCTCAAGGGGCCAGCTAAGAGATGGTGGCAGTCATATGTAGGGGTGTCAATGGTTCGGTTCGGCCTGTTATTTTACAAAATTTGTACCATACTAATTTTTTGGTTGTTTTATTTTGTGTAACCAAAATTAAACTTTTCGAAACCGTCCCAATCATGTCGGTTTCTCTTCGATATCAGTATGGTTAGGTTAATTTTTGTTATTTTTTTAAATGTCATATAAAAGTCATTAGTAGAAGTAATGCAATAACATACATACTTTTACATGACTTAGCAAAACTCTCTAGACCGTTTTGCAGTTTAAAGGGTGATGAATTAAAAAATTATGAAAGATGGAAAGAATATAGATCCATCAACTATTCTACAACAACGTAAAAGAAACTAAGTAAATACAAATCATACGAGTGGAAAGATATTAACCAAGCTGAGACTCAAGAATAAAGTCTATAGAATATGATATAATCAAAAAGATAAATCTAAATCATATGAAAGGAAAAATATTCAATGCATTGTAATGTGCTACTCATAGTCGCTATAATACCTTGTGTCTTACTAGTGAATATGCCGGAAATAGTTTAGTTTCTATAGGAGTAGTATAGTAGGTTTGGGAATTACGATTTTGAGTTTAATTACGTGTTGACTTGTAACTGTTTCATAATTCCAAGGCCCATGAAAAAATCTAATGCTTTATTATTTTTAAACTTCATATATAAATATATTTTTCACATGTAAATTTATTCGGTACGGTTCAATATTTTTTTGATTTATTTTCATAAAACAAAAAACCTACCCTAATTATTAGTATGGTTATATATTATATAACAACCTACAGTTTTACTAACAGAAACCTAAAAATCGATTCGGTACAGTACAATTTAGTTGGTTTAGTCGGTTTTCAAATATCCATTGACACCCTAAGTCATATGAGTGTATCAAGCCAGCATGGTCGCTCACACTCACTTGGGGTAACTTTTCACATCTCTTCTTATAGAAGTTCATTCCCCTCACGTAGAGGGATGATATGTGTGTTCAATTTGAGCACCTTCAGTAGGGTCGTATGTTTGTGATCGAGTATGATATGAGATTCACTAAGCTATCTCGTCATGCAAATTTTTTGATCTCTACCGAAGTCGAGAAGGTGAGGAGGTTTGGGGTTGAATTTCTGTATCAAGATTGCTATGACTAGGGAGGTGAAGACCGGGACTACATCCCATCAAGTTATGGACATAACGTGCAGGATTAAGCGCATTTGGAGTCAGGGCAAGGAGCCATGGTGATGAAACACGATAGGTCCCAATATTCCGGCAGCTTAAGTGGTACCTCGTCTAGAAGTAGAGATCATTTTGGGAGAGGCCATTCTAGCAGGCCAGTTCCTTTAGATTATAAACCAACTCGTGGCGCTCCGGTTTAGTTTTTATTCAATGCCCTGCCAACACAGAGTTCCTACCACACTCCCTCAGTTCAAGGTTCTTCCAGTTGGTACTCAGGTTACGAGAGGCAACCTCAAATGCAGTAGCCATTCACAGTTCGAGGTTGTTTCGAGTGTGAAGAGGTGGGGCATATCAAGAAGGATTGCCCAAGCGTGGTAGAGGTGCAGCACATCAAGGTTCTCAAGTTGTGATTCTAGTGTCAGTTATTACACCACCGGCCCCACCAACTAGAGGGGGATCCAAGAAAGTCAGGGGGCATCCGAAAGGTAGACGTTAGTCTAGTGGAGGCCATTCCCTCGTTATACATTTCCGACTATACCCAAGGTGGAGGCTTACGATGTAGTTATTATAGGTATTGTTTAATGTTGGATAAAATTAGGAATGAAGATACCCGGCTAAAGGTGAAGGTGACCCCCATGGAGGAAAATATACAGGAAGCGAGACTTAGATGGTTCGGGCATGTGAAAAGGAGAAACATAGATGCCTTAGTAAGGAGGTGCGAGTGATTGGCTTTGGTGGGTATGAGAAGAGGTAGAGCGAGGCCAATGAACTATAGGGAAAGGTGATCAGGCAGGACATGACGGGACTTTAGCTTAACGAGGACATGACTCTAGATATGAGGGTGTGGAGGTCGAGAATTAGGATAGAAAGGTAGTAGGTAGTCAAGCATATTTTTGTTCTGTATCGGGCGTATAGGGTTAGTTTAGTAGTGTATTGTTCTTAGATTACAAGTATTAAATGTTGTTCCCTGCTATCTTCCACTTCGGATTTCTGTTATTTTGTTTTTATTATTAGTTGTTGCTATTGCTTCCTTCCATCTATTTTTCCGACTCTTTGATTACTGTTTCTTATTGTCACGACCCAATTCCTATTATAGGCGGTGATGGTGCCCAATGTCGCCGCTAGGCAAGCCAACAGTGAACTATCCATTTAATTATTCATTTTAATATATTTAAAGTCATTGATTTTATTTAATAATGAAACAAATAGTAGGTGATCATAGTAAAGTAAAGCATAAACTAAACATAAGGGTAAAGTAGTAAATTTAATAATTAAAAACCATGAATATCTACTAGGATTTTCCAAAAGTCAGTGTAACAAGTGCACGAGCATCTAGTAGAATATACAAAACTCCGTAGGACTACTGTTTGAAACAGAATAGAGGAGAATAACAAATACAACAAGAGGAGGCTCCGAGTGCTGCAGAATGGAGCATGGGAAGCAGCTCACCACTAGGCCTCCAGGTAATGCGGATGCGCGCTTGGATGAACACCAGATTGCCTCAGACCCTGCACAATTTGTGCAGAAGTGTAGTGTGAGTACATAAACAATGTGTACCCAGTAAGTATCTAGTCTAACCTCGAAGAAGTAGTAACGAGGGGTCGATGTCGGCACTTACTAGTGGTCAATATACATAAAGTGCAAGAATTATAAATCAGCATAAAATACAATGGTAATAATAGAATTAAGAGGCAGTAATTAAGTGATTCTTTAACAAAATAACAAGTCAAAAGTCCCAAAATATCACATGCTAAACTCAACAATTAAGGGCCAACACGTGATTAAAATTTCTTAAGTCATAAAGGATATATCGAGTATAATCGGACTCCTAGTAACAATATGCACGAGTTATGCCAAGGTCGTACGGCCTGATCCATCACAATCGTGTACATACACTACCGAGGTCGTACGACCCGGTCCATGGATGAATCACATTATATATAAATATTGCCGAGACGTTCAGACAAATCCACAGGAATAGAAAAACTCTTCGGACTACAAATTATGTGTTTACAACCCAAGGTAAACCCATAAAGGAATATAAATTTTCCATCAATAGCTAAACATTCCGCCAAATCTCTAAGTAATGAAGCCCGGTCTAACATAATCTTTAATCAAATTTTACTTATTAATACAAGTAATTAAACTAACAAGTTGAGTTCAAACAGTGCAAGTATTGCATAATAAAGTCCTATGTCTACCCGCACATAACATGCATTTTAGCTACGTATGGACTCTCGTCACTTCGTGGGTACGTAGCACCCACAATTAGAAGAAAATAACAATTTAAAGACCTATGAGGTTAATTTCCTCTTACAAGATTAGGCAGGAGACTTACCTCGTTTTCAAGTCTACTTCCCGGTCCACAAGTCACACTAAAAGCTTTAAGTCGGTGTCAAGCAATCCGAAACTAGCCAAAGGTCGTACAAACTACGCAATATTTGCTCAAAAGTTCATAATTTAACTATTAGAGTAATTACCCAACCCAATTAGAAGGTTCCTAAAATTCACCCCGGGCCCACGTGCCTAAATTTTGGAAAAGTTTGTAAAGAAATATTACCCATAACCTTACGAATATAAATATATACTGTCTACTCAATTCCATAATTATTTTCATGGTCTAATCCAATTTTTATCAACCTATATTTTTCAACAAAATCCTATAATTTCCAGAATTTACATGTTAAAAAGCTATCCATAATCCGTGTATTAAACTCACATTAAGTAGTAATTACTTACCTTACAATGATAGGTGAAAAATCTCTCTCCAAGAGCTCCAAAATTGGCTAACCCAAAGTGAAACGAGAGAAAGTGAGCCTAAGTCCCAATTTAAAACAAGATTCTGCCTAGTTGATCCTTCTTCGCGATCGCGAAAAGAGCCTTGCGATCGAGAAGGCAAGCTGCCTAGCCCCCCAAAAAATGTACTTCGCGTACACAAAGAAGGCCACGCGATTGTGAAGGCTTGCCTGACTAAAGCTTGGGGAACGAAGGTCCAACTTCGTGAATGCGTAGGCAATTGGCCAGCTGACCCCCAGACCCAATTTCTTCTACGTGAACACGGCCACAGGTACGCGAACGCAATGAACAAAGGCCCAGAGCATCGCTCGTGAGCTCCTCTTTGATAACATGTAGATCAAAACCTCCCCAGTCCCATTCCTTCATCGCGAACGCGAGGGAATCTCCGCGTTCGCGAAGAAGGAAACTAGAACCAGCAACGCACCGGTTTTGGACTTAGCTCCGGACGGTCCGAAACACACCCGAGCCACCCGGGACCCCATGCTACTGCACCAAAAACTCCATTAGCATAATACAGATCTCCTCGAACCTTCGAAATGCATAAAACAACATTGAAACTAAGAATCGCACCCCAAAACCTAATTGAATCAACTTATGAACTTCTAACTTTTAACTAGCTCCGAACGCGCCGAATCATATTTAGACGACTCGGAATGACACCAAATTTTGCATAAAAGTTATAAATCACCATACGGACATATTCCCAGGCTCAGAATTCAAAACTGACCTCAATAATACCAATGTCTACTACAAACCAAATTTAAAGAACTTGAAAACCTTCAATGCACCAACTTTCAACATTAAGCACCGAAACTCTCCTGGATCACCTGAAACTCGATCCGAACACACGCTCAAGTCCAAAATCATCATAAGAACCTAATGGAACTATTAAATCCTAGTTCCGAGGTCGATTACTTAAAATGTTAACTCAAATAAAACTTGGCCATCTTAGACCACTATTAAGGAACTTCGTATTCCAATTTCAACCAGAACCCTTCCAAACCCAAACCGACCATCCTTGCAGGTCATAAAAGAGTAAAAGCACATACGGGAAATTTTAATTAGGGGAACATGGATCTAAAAAGCAAATGACCAGTCGGGTCGTTACCACCTCCATCTCTTAATCAAACGTTTGTCCATGAACGGGTCTAGAATTATACCTAGAGTGTTGAATATGTGTGGATATCTGCTCCGCATGTCCTCCTCGGTCTTTCAAGTCGCCTCCTCGACTTGTTGACCCGTCCATTTTACCGCAGAAATCTTCTTAGACCTCAACTGGCAAACCTGCCTGTCAATAATGGCATCTGGCTCCTCTTCATAACCCAAGCTCTCATCTAGCTTAATCCTACTGTAATCCAACACATGCGACCTGTCGGCATGGTACTTCTAGAGCATAGACACATGGAAGACCGGATGAACCCTCGATAGACTAGGAGGCAAAGAAAGCTCATAACCAACCTCCCCAACTCGCCCCTCAACACCTCAAATGGGCCAATAAACCTCGGACTCAGCTTGCCCTTCTTTCTGAACCTTATGATACCCTTCATTGCCGAGACTTTCAAGAGAACCTTCTCCTCCACCATAATGATAAATTACGCACCTTCTGATCCGCTTAACTCTTCTGTCTTGACTGTGTTGTGCGAAGTCGTTCCTGAATCAACTTTACCTTCTCCAAGGCATCCTTCACTAAATCAGTGCCATATAACCTAGCCTCAGGCTCAAACCATCTGATTGGCGAATGACATCGCCGACCATATAAAGCCTCAAATGGAGCCATCTCGATGCTAGATTGATAAGTGTTGTTATAAGCAAACTCGGCCAAAGTTTAGGATCGATCCCACTGCCCTCCAAAGTCAATCACACACGCTCCGAGCATATCCTCCATAATTTGAATTGTCCGCTCTAACTGCCCGTCAGTCTGCGATGAATGGCTGTGCTGAACACTATCCAGGTGCCCAACTCATTTTGTACTGCTCTCCAGAAATGCAAAGTGAACTGAGGGCCTGTATATAATATGATGGAAATAGGCACACCATGCAACTGGACAATCTCCTGAATGTAAATCTGGGCCAATCTCTCTGAAGAGTACGTATTCACCACCGGAATAAAGTGTGCCGACTTGGTCAGCCTGTCGACAATGACCCAAACGGCATCAAACTTCCTCAACATCCGCGGCAACCCAACTATAAAGTCCATAATGATGCGCTCCCATTTCCACTCTGGTATAACCATCTGCTGGAGTAGGCCACCTGGCCTCTGGTGCTCATACTTAACATGCTAGCAATTTAGACATCTTGCTACATACTCAACTATGTCCTTCCTCATCTGCCACTACCAATAATGCTGTCTCAGGTCACGATATATCCTCGTAGCACCTGGATGAATAGAATATCGAGAACTGTGTGCCCCCTCTAGAATCTTCTCTCTCAAGCCATCAACATTAGGAACACATAGGCGACCCTGGAGTCGCAGAACACTATCTCACTGATAGTAACCTCCTTGGCACCACCCTATAGTACCGTCTCTCTAAGAACAAGCAAGTGCAGATCATCGTACTGACAAGCCTTGATCCACTCAAATAATGAAAACTGAGCCGCAACACATGCAAGAACTCGACAGGGCTCTGAAATATCTAACCTCACAAGTCTGTTATCCAAGGACTGAATGTCCAAAACCAATGGCCTCTCCTCTATTGAAATGAATTCCAAACTAACCATACTCTCGGCCTTTCTGCTCAAGGCATCCGCAACCAAATTGGTAATATCATAGTCCTTCAGTAACTCCAGCCACCTGCGCTGCCTCAAATTAAGATCCCTCTACATAAACAAATGTTGGAAGTTATGATGATCAGTGTAAACCTCACAAGACACCCCATAATGATAATGCCTCCAGATTTTGAGAGCATGAACTATCACGACTAACTCCAAAACATGTACGGAGTAATTCTTCTCATAGGGCTTTAGGTGACGTGAACCATATGCAATAACTTGCCCCTCCTGCATCAATACACAACCCAGGCCAACGCGTAAAGCGTCACAATACACAATATACATCCCTGAATCGGAAGGCACACTAACACCGGTGTTATAGTCAATGTGGTCTTCAGCTTCTAAAAGCCCGCCTCGCAATCATCGGTCCGTCTGAACGGAGCACCCTTCTGGGTCAATCTAGTCAAAAGTGTCACAATAGACAAAAAGCCCTCCATAAACCGACGATAATAACCTGCTAAGCCCAAGAAACTCCTGATCTCATTCGTTGTGGTAGGAAGAGGCCAACTATGGACTGCCTCGATCTTCCTAGGATCTACCTTAATACCCTCACCTGATACAACATGTCCCAAGAATGCCACAAAATCTAACCAGAACTCGCATTTGGAGAACTTAGCATATAACTTCTATTCCCGCAAGATCTGAAGCACAACTCTCAAATGCTGCTCGTGCTCCTCCATACTACGCGAGTAAATCAATATGTCATCAATAAGGATAATGAAAAATGAGTCAAGATATGGTCTAAACACCCATTTCATCAAATCCATAAATGTCGTCGGGCTTTGGTCAAGCCAAAGGACATCACTAGAAACTCATAGTGCCTATATCTAGTCCGAAAAATCGTCTTCGGAACATCCAAAGCACGAATCTTCAATTGATGATACCCAGATCTCAAGTCGATCTTAGAGAACACCTTGGCATCCTGCAACTGGTCAAACAAATCATCAATGCGCGACAATGGGTACTTGTTCTTAATGGCATCTTTGTTCAACTGGCGGTAATCAATGCACATCCGCATACTCCCATCCTTTTTTTTCACAAACAATACCGGTGCACCCCAAGGCGACACACCCGGTCTGACGAATCCCTTTGCGAGCAACTCCCCAAGCTGTTCCTTCAACTCCTTCAACTCTTTCGGAGCTACGCGGTACAATTTAATATAGATATGCTGGGTACCTAACGCCAAATGAATACTGAAATCAATATCCCGATCTGGTGGCATGCCTGGTAAATCAGAAAGAAACACATCAGAGAAATCCTGTACCACGGGCACTGAATCAATCGTGGGAGTCACTGTAGTTGTATCCTAAACATAAGCCAAATAAGCCAAACAACCCTTCTTGACCATATGTCGAGCCTTCAAGAAAAAGATAACCCGGCTAGAGGTACTGATAGATGAACCCCTCCACTCCAATCTAGGCAACTCTGCATCGCCAACGTAACAATCTTGGCATGGCAATCAGGAACGACAGGGTATGGAGACAACCGGTCCATGCCTAGGATGACCTCAAAGTCGGTCATGTCAAGCAATAGAAGATCCGCTCTGGTCTCACAACCACAGAAAGTCACAATATAGGATTAGTAAACCCGATCCACAACAACAAAATCGCCCATTCGCATGGACACATATACAGGAGCACCCAAGGACTCACGAGGGACATCCAGATAATGAGCAAATAGAGATGAAACATCTGAATATGTAGACTCTGGATCAAATAGTATCGAAGCATCTCTATGATAAGTGGAGATTTTGACTACTTATTAGCGCTTTTTAGCTTCCGTTTTAGTTCAAAAGTGTTTAATTGTGTTCCCGAAAACTGATGAAATATGCTTAATTGCAGGGATATTGGAAGATGAAATCCCGAGATGAAATCCAACTCAAGAAGGAGTGATCTAAACTCAAGGACAAAAAAGGTACAAAAGCTTAGAAATGCGGACCGCAGAATATCATCTGCCGCCGCAGGTTATGAAGGAAAATTCATCAGAGACTGGTGCAAAGTGCGGTCCACACATGAATTGTACGGCCTCAGAAGCTGGGTCAGAGCAAAGTTCAGAGAATTTGCAATTCAAGTCCAGCAAAAGTGCGGACCGCACAAATATTGTGCGATCGTAGAAGAAGAGCTGTGTGGCCGCACATGTAAAAGTTCGGACCGCAAAAGAGCAAGGTGCAGCAGCACATGTAAGAGTGCGAACCGCAGAAAGAGTGCATTGCAGTTGCAGTTCAGAATTATGAGGCAACAGACTTCCAATCTTGTCAAGCTGAAGAAAAGTGCGGACTGCGCATGGTATTGTGCGGCCGTAGAACCTACTAAAGGGCATCTTTATCCGAAATTTCCAGCCCTCTATAAATAGAAAAGTTTCACATTTTTAGGAAAAATCTTTGGACATCAGCTGCTAAAATAGACTGTTCCTTTTACTCTTTTTAGTGGTTTTTGCTATTTTGAGCTTTTTGAACATAGAGTCTATCATTTTAATTAGCAATATGGATTTAATTATCATTTCTTCTCCTATTTCTTTCATTTTAAGTATGAGGCTAGATTTTCACTAGGGTTGTCAACAACCCTAGTGTGTACACTTAATGGGTGTTTGATTTATTGCTTGTTTATGGTTGGATATTTATTATTTAGCCTTGTTCTTGCTTTTATTTGAAGAATTAATGGTTGGAAACATTAGTTCATCTTGGTATCTACTTGAGAAAGAGAGACTTAGTCTAGAAAAACTTGGCTAGCAAGAAATTGGATCAATCGAGAGATTGATAAACCCAATTAAAGGGTTGAACCTAGAGATAGTAAAACCCGACTTGAGCTTTTTTTTTAACCGTTTTGTTCAATACCCATTTGGACTTGAGAAAGCCAAATTGGGCAAAATCACTTTCTGACCGAGAAGTATTGAGTGGGTAACCGATTGTTGATAGCTATAATACACCCCGACCAATAAAACAAGCTTTAAAGTTTACAACCCGTTAGGCAAACACCTAGGCGAAGGTCATACCCCTAGGCCCTTTACAACATTTGAAAAATAACAAAAATAATCTTCTAGTTTTATTTCTTAAATTGCAATTGTAGTTTAAATTAAACATTAAAATAACCAATTTTTACGAAAGTGCAAATTTAAATATACAAACTCACACGTTAAGATATATATATACTACTAACTCCCATACATATAGCTCCTTGCGAAATTTGACCCCGACTCTTGTTGGGTACTAATATTGCATCGACCATTTCATAACCTCGAATAGAGGAGTGAAATTGAACGAGATCACCCTACCACAAACAGAAATAATACATGTGATCACGGCATCTGAGGCTACTGCATCTGGTCTGGCTGAAAAAACATAGAACCTAACTGGAGCGCCACCTGACTGGCCTCCACCTCTAGGACGACCCCTACCCACCTTCCCTCCGCTTCTGGAAGGCCGAACAGCTGGTGCGGTGATCATGGGCTGATGGCCCTATTGTACAACCTTGCCCCGAAGTCTGGGGTAAAATCTCCTCATGTGACCAAGCTCCCTGCACTTATAGCAACCTCTCAGTGCAGAAGATGACTTACCCTGGGGACCTGAACATCCACTGGAAGAACCCTGAATAGCCGGAGGACGGTAGGAGCTCTCTAGAATAGCGTTGAAATAGGGCCGCACCGGTGCACCCTGAGAAGGCGGTGGTGCTGAATAAGCGGGCCTGCTGGACTGACCCCTCACGAGCTGACCTCTGGCCCTAGACGGGGCGTTGTTGAACCCTTCAGAATGCCGAGGCCTCTTCTCCTACGTCGTATACAATCAACCTTGGTTGCGGATACCCTCAATCTGCCGAGCTATCTCCATAACTTGCTCGTAAGGAGTCCCCATCTCAACCTCTCGGGCCGTAGTAACCTGAATACCATGATGCAATCTCGCAATAAACCTCCGCACTCTCTCTGCATCGATGGGGAGTATCATAAGTGCATAGCGAGATAACTTAGAGACCTCGCGTTATAATCGGTCACAGACATCTGACCCTGCTGGAGTAGCTTGACCTGACCTCGTAGCTCTTTCCTCTGAGAGGGTGGAATATATCTCTCCGGGAAGAGACGTGTGAATTGGTCCCAAGTCAAGGGAGGCGAACCCACTGGTCTGCTAAGAAGATAGGACTGCCACCATCTACGGGTACTGCCCTCCAACTGAAATATGGTGAAGTCCACCTCGTTGGACTTCAATACTCTCATGTTGTGCAGCCTGTCTCTGCAAAGATCAATAAAGTCTTAGGGGACCTCATGTCTCTCACCGCCAAAGGCAGGAGGATGTAGCTTGGTCCATCTATCCAACAACTTATGCGGCTCGACTGTCGCATCTGGTCTGGGCTCTGGTACAGCCGCTGCAACTGGCTGAGCCCTGCCCACAGGTAGTGCACCTAGGATCTGATATACGACAATAATGTGCCCTAGTGCCTGAGCGGTAGGGGCCTGTGCTTCCCCTCCCGCCTGAGATGTGACTGGGCCTGCTGGAAATAAGCCAGCCTACATCATAGAGTCCATGAACCGCAACATACCACCCATAACCTCTTGAAAGCCTGGTGCAGACATAAAATCTGTCGAGGTCGACTCAGCTGCAAGCACCTCAGCCCTACTCCTCAATGACAGGAATCTCCACTAGATCCGCTGGTGGTACAACGGGAGCAACTCTAGGATGCTCTCATCCTCTACCAGGAGCTGGAGCCCTCCCTCGGCCTCTGCCTCGGCCTCTAGCAACAGGGGTAGCAGCTCCTCCATCGCCGGGTACATCTGTCACGCGCGTTCTCACCATCTGTGAGAGAATAAGACAAAGATACTTAGCACAACATCAAACGCACGATAGGAGATGAAGAAAGAGAAGTTTTCTAACACCCTATAGCCTCTCGAAGATAAGTACGAACGTCTCCGCACCGATCCGCAAGATTCTATTAGCCCCTTTATGACTTGTGAGACTTATATGAACCTAGTGCTCTGATACCAAACTATTACGACCCAATTTTCACTATAGTCCGTGATGGCACCCAACGTAGTCGCTAGGCAAGCCAACGGTAAACTATCCCTTTAATTATTCGTTTTAATATTTTTAAAGTCATTAAGTTTATTTAATAAAGAAACAAATAGTAGGTGATCGTTGTAATGTAAAGCATAAACTAAACATAAGGGTAAATTTGTAAATTTAATAATAAAAAATTATGAGTATCTGCTAGAATTTCTCAAAACTTGGTGTCATAAATGCACGAGCATCTAGTAGAATATACAAAACTCCCTACGAATACTGTTTGAAACAGAATAGACAAGAATAATAAATACAACAAGAGGAGGCTCCGGGTGCTGCAGAACGGTGCATAGGAAGCAGCTCACCACTAGGCCTCCAGGTAATACGGATGCACACCTGGATGAACACCAGATGTACCTGCCTCAGAACCTGCACAATTTGTGCAGAAGTATAGTGTGAGTACATAAACAATGTGTACGCAGTAAGTATCTAGTCTAACCTCGAAGAAGTAGTGACGAGGGATCGACATCAACACTTTCTAGTGGTCAATATACATAAAGTTCAAGAATTATAAATAGGCATGAAATATAACGGTAATAATGGAATAAGAGGCAATAATTAAGTGATTCTTTAACAAAATAACAAGTTAAAAGTCCCCAAATATCACATGCTAAATTCAACGAGTAAGGGCCAACACGTCAAGTCATGAAGGATATATCGAGTACAATCGAACTCCTAGCGACAAAATGCACGAGTTATGCTGAGGTCGTACGGTCCGATCTATAACAATCATGTACATACACTGCCGAGGTAGTACGACCCGATCCATAGATGCATCACATTATATATAAATATTGGCGAGGCATTCGGCCCGATCAACATGAATAGAAAAACTCTTCGGACCACGAATTATGTGTTTACAACCCAAGGTAAGCCCATAAAAGAATATAAATTTTCCATCATTATTTAAATATTTCGTCAAATCTCTAATAATGAAGCTCGGAAACATAATCTTTAATCAAATTTTACTTATTAATACAAGCAATTAAACTAGAAACTTGAGTTCAAATAGTACAAATATTGCATAATAAAGTCCTATTTCTACCTGGACATAACATGAATTTTAGTTGCGTACGGATTCTCATCACTTCGTGCGTACGTAGCACTCACAATTAGTAGTAAATAACAATTTAAACACCTATGGGATTAATCCCCTCTTACAAAGTTAGGCGGGAGACTTACCTCATTTTCAAGTCCATTCCCCAATCCACAAATCACAAGCCTCAAGTAGGTATCGAGCAATCCGAAACTAGCCAAAGGTCGTACAAATCAATCAATATTTGCTCAAAAATTCATAATTTAACAATTATAGTAATTACCCAACCCAATTCGGAAGGTTCCTAAAAAATTCACCTCCGGGCCCACTTGCCCGAATATCGAAAATTTTTGTAAATAAATATTACCCATAACCTCATGAATACAAATATATAATGTCTATTCAATTCTATAATCATTTTCGTGGTCTTGTCCCATTTTTATTAAACTTAGATATTTCAACAAAATCCTATAATTTTCACAATTTACATGTTAAAAATCTATCTTTAATCCGTGCATTAAACTCACATTAAGTAGTAATTACTTACCTTACAATGATAGGTGAAAAATCCCTCTCCAAGAGTTCCAAAATCGGCTAACCCGAAGTGAAATGAGAGAAAATGAGCCCCAGTCCCGATTTAAAACAAGATTCTGCTCAGTTGACCCTTCTTTGCTATCGCGAGCCCCCAGAAAATGTACTTTGCGAATACGAAGAAGGCCACACAATCGCAAAGGCTTACCTGACCAAAGTTTCACGAACGCTGACCCACCTACACCAACGCGAAGGGCAATTGGCCAGTTGACCCCCAGACCCAATTTCTTCTATGCGAATGCGGGCACAGGTACGTGAACATGATGAACAAAAGCCTAGAGCATCGCGATCGCGAGCTCCTATTGCGAACTCGTAGCACAAAACCTCTCTCGGTCCCATTCCTTCATGGCGTACGCGAAGGAATTTCTGCGTTCGCGATGAAGGAAACCAGAACTAGCGACACAACAGTTTTGGACTTAGCTCCAGGTGGTCCAAAACACACCCAAGCCACCCGGGACCCCATCCAACTGCACCAACATGTTCATAAATATAATACAGACCTGCTCGAACCCTCGAAACACGTGAAAAAACATCAAAACCAAGAATCCCACCCCAAAACCTAATTGAATCAACTTATGAACTTCAAACTTTTTCAACTAGCTCCGAACGCGTCGAATCATACTTAGACAACTCAAAATGAAACCAAATTTTGCGTACAAGTCATAAATCACCATACGAACTTATTTTCATGCTCGGAATCCCAAACAGACCTCGATAACACCAAAGTCTACTTCAAACCAAATTTAAAAAACTTAAAAACCTTAAATGCACCAACATTCAACATTAAGCGCCGCAACGCTCCCGGATCACCCAAAACTCGATCCGAATATACGTTCAAGTCCAAAATCATCATACAAACCTATTGAAACCATCAAATCGCAGTTCCGAAATCGTTTACTCAGAATGTTGACTCAAGTCAAACTTGGCCATCTTAGGCCACTATTAAAGAACTAAGTATTCTGATTTCAACCCGAACCCTTCCAAACCCAAACCAACCATCCTCGCAACTTATAAAATAGTAAAAGCACATACATTGAGTTTTAATTAGGGGGATAGGGATCTATAAAGCAAAACGATCGGTTGGGTCATTACACTTTTCATTTTTT
This sequence comes from Nicotiana obtusifolia, assembly GCA_002018475.1. Taxonomy (NCBI): domain Eukaryota; kingdom Viridiplantae; phylum Streptophyta; class Magnoliopsida; order Solanales; family Solanaceae; genus Nicotiana; species Nicotiana obtusifolia. The sequence continues at coordinate 202,717 of MCJB01043686.1, read as the reverse complement.
TGAGCCGGGTGTCTATTAGAAACATACTCTATATCGTTCTAGGATACCATAAGGTCAGCGTACATACTATTCTTCTCCAATCCCATTTTGTGGGATTCTACTGAATTTTTTTTTGTTGTTGTTGTTGAGCTTTAATCTACAATTTTTTCAATATATCATCCTTCAATGTATAATATTCTCTTTGAGGCTAGATGTTACAATACTTCTTAATGTATTGTATAATAACCAAGCGTCTAGGTTATTTCAAATCTAACAAAAATTATAAAAGTTTTAGGGACAAAACCTGAAGAATTTGTCTTAAATGATTGCATTAATTAGAAAGTTAGTCTTTCTTCTGCTGTTTGTTCTTATGCGATGAAGAACAATCTTTATTTTCCTATAAAATAACTCATAGGACAAGTTACAAAAGTATGAAACTAGAAAGAGACAAAAAGATCTCTTAAAGCTAAAATCACAAAAATGAAAAGCGTGTCTCGTGAGAGCTTCAAAGAAGTTAAATATTATTATTTGACCTTAAATGATCAAATGAATTAAAAAGTTAGTCTTTCTTCTACGCTTTGTTCTTATACAGGAAGAACAATCTTCATTCTCCTTCAAAATAACTCAGTGGAGTAAGAAATTGAAAAGAGATACAAAATTGCTTAAAGCTAAAATTACAAAAATGAAAAGTGTCTTGTAAGAGCTTCAAAGAAACTTAAATACTTTTGCTTGATATTCTCAATTAGCTTTTATAGTAATGTATTGTTGTATGTGTGTCTCTTAACAATATGTATTGTACCTATTGTGGATGGGTTCAGTATACCTTATTTCTACATGTACTTTTACAAGTACAATATCATATCCAACTTAAAATGATTACAATTAATAAAGATGCATGATTTAATTTATTTTACTTAAGACCCAATACTCAGTCATGGTTCATCAAGTATTACAACAACATGTCAACAACAAAATCTCTAGATAGCTTTAGGAACTGTGAAAAAATATATATATATTTTTTATTTTTCTTTCTTATAAACATTATCTCTCAAGTACCGAGCTTAAGAAAAGACTAGTCAACTACCTTCGCATATTCAATATTATAAATTCTTATTTAAAAATTAAAAAGTTTCTTATTTTGTTGGTCGTAATTTCATTCTCTCGTTTAGATGATATCAAACATTACAACATTTATGTAAGGACCAAAGAATCATCCTCAAATAACAATTATAAAATAGAAGTAAAACACCAGTTCAAACAAGGTCAAGTCATTTAAAAAAAAATTGAAGAATAAAAAGCATATTTTTTGGTTTCAAAAATTATTCTACAGAAGTTGAAAATTTCAAACTGAACATAAATAAATTATTGGATCCATCATTATTCCGAAAAATAACTATGGAGCTATAAAATAATCTTTAAAAATGACTTGGAGTTATCTTTTCAACTTATAAAGAGATGGAGAAAATCAATCGATCAAATAAATGTGTCAAGATAAACATCCAAATAAAAAGTAAATCGACAAGATAGAGAGTGGAAATTTTTTTTTTTCTTCCAACGACACGTGTCTTTTTATTTTATTCTTCGTTTGACACATTATTGACATGTAATTTTCTCGCACTTGATTTTGCTGTTTCGTGCATATAAGAGATGCATTTCTATGGAGGTGAGGTGTCTATTTGATCATTATTAAGTTAAAGTATCTAATTGACAAATATTGCTAAGTTTAAGGGGTTATCTAGTTATTTTTCCAAAGTCAAAAGCTCAAAATGTAAAATATTCCTGAATTTTAACTTGATTCCAAAATCCAAGATTCGGATTATTCAAAGCCCCGGGTGCATCCCAATTTCTCCACCGAGTCTGCAGATTTTCCATAGCCCTGAATCTCAGTTGGCTTATGTCAACTCCGTTCCTACGCATTTCTCGTCCTCTTTCTCCACACAATTACAACCATAACCATATAAATACTGAAATCTCAGAAATAGCTGTGACTTGTAATTGACTAACTAAGCCCATGGCTTCCAACTCTTCCTCCCATAGCCCTCGCACTGTCGAAGAGATCTTCAAAGACTTCTCCGCCCGTCACGCCGCCGTCCTCCGTGCCCTCACTGCCGGTACTTCAATTTGTCCCTTTTTCTTATGCTTTGTTAGATTGATTCTCTCCTTTTTTACTTATCAAAAAGACTGATTCTCTTGTTTTGATTGCAATTCTCAGATGTGGAGGAATTTTTCTCACAGTGCGATCCAGAGAGAGACAATTTGTGTTTGTATGGACATTCAAATGAGACTTGGGAAGTTGCAGTGCCAGCGGAGGAAGTTCCGCCAGAGTTACCGGAGCCGGTGTTAGGTATCAATTTTGCAAGGGATGGAATGGAGCGGAGAGACTGGTTGTCATTGGTTGCTATGCACACCGATTCGTGGCTGCTCTCTGTCGCTTTCTATTTCGGTGCTCGCCTTAATCGCAACGAAAGGTACCGTCTTTGTATTCTGTTAGCACATTGAAACTTTTAACAAATCACTTCATTTTCCCCGATTCAATTATTTTCTGTTCAATGTAGAAGCAGAAAATTTGACTTGGATTTTATTGAAAGGCGGATGTTATTATCAAGTTGTCACAAATTAGGTGCTTTTGTATTGTCGGACGTGCACATCATATAAGATGTTTTTTGGGAGAAACTTTTATCGTTCCCCCTCTGTGAAAATTAACTCTACTGTCTGATTGTTAACATTTCTGTCTTGTGTTTGGGCAAGGTTAGAGATTTTATAGAGTAACTTTAGCCTAGTCTAGGAATATGAGAATGCAGATCAAATTTATGGACTTTTGCAATTCAAGACGGAAAGGAAACATTCGCAGCAGAGAAGAATTATTTGAATTAAAGGAAAATTTCTTGAGTACTTCTCGTTGGGTTGAACACATTGAGAGAAGGAAGAGTTTCATCGATAAAGCTCAAGAGATCGACTTTTCTATTTGTTGGAAAACGAGCCGGAAGACCATGGCTCACCCCAAAACTGTTCTCCAATCAACTTTTCCAGCAGTAACAAACCTTTTGTCTCTAATCACATCTTTGCTTTTGTACTCTGGGCAGGGTAGCAACATCAACTGGTGGGTGTTAGGCTTTTGATTTGAGGAGTAACTTAACTGTAGCTTATGATGGCGAGAAACATAAATTGAAGGCTCCAACTCTTTTCCAATGGGCAGAAGCTACCTGTTCATTGTCGAAAGGAAATCCTTCGACTTGGAGGAGACGGATCGGATCCAGTGTTGGTACATACAAATGGGTCGAGAGGAAGAGAAACTTCATGTTCTGTATATACGTCAATCAGAGCTTACTTCTGTGGCTATGTTATAGGTGATGAGACTAGCCTCAGAAGGAGCTGGAGATATTTGAGGAAGTGGCGGAAGAAGGAGCAACTGCACGAGTATCATGCATACCAAAAGTTTATTATGTAAGGTTGATATATACGGAATATTTCGATGCATGGGAAGAGGAAAAATCATATCATTGTTCCAGAATTTATGCAGGACTCAAGTTGGATAGGTCTTGCAGTGAACATCTCGAGTTTTGTGGAAAAAGGTGAGAACCTCGTTAAAAGGCCAAATGAGGTAATCAAGAACACCTACTTAGAAGTGGCAAAAATCTACCACTGCCCAGCGACTGATATCCTTGTCAACTCACACATTGAAGATGACCATATTAGGTTAGGTGGGTGGCAGTAAAAGCATGCAAAAAATTTATGACTAGATGCCTAGTGGCTGAGGTTGTAGAGTCAAAGTGTCGCGAACTGAATAGCAATGAATTCAAACTATCACTAAGAAGAACAATAAGTTATCAATGGACTATAATGTATCTGAATTTGTTGGAGATAAACCCCTAACTGGATTTCCCGCGACAACAGAAGCTGATAGAGCGAAGGTGGGAGCTTGGTGTTATGAAGGACAAGAAGTGCTACTACAAAGCTTATTACCATCTCTCATGCACAAGGATAATATTGTGGTGAAGTTAGGCTATTGGATTCGACTAAATAACTCTTTTGTTTGGCAGATAATATCTTCGAAGCAATACGGGAACAATGTGGAGAATTTATGGAGCTTGATCTTGGAGAAAGGTTAAGGAATTACATAAAATAGGTTTTTATTAAGGTTCATGATACCCAAGGTCAGACCCCAAAATGCATTTTTATTAGTGACATGGCTTCGGAAGTAGGAGCGGAGAAAGGGTGTGCAATTGCGATGCAAAATCAAGGGGATAACACAAAGTCAGGTAAGGTTGTCGAAATTTTGGTGGTGGATCTGTAATGGTGTTATCCTGTAAAACAAACTTTTGACGTGAGATCTGTAACGGGTCCTTTGAGACATGTTGCAACAGGTCAAATTCAAACATAGTAAGGGACGCATTGGAAGGGAACTTTTGTGATTTGGTCTTTGAAGAGGTTCCTGTAAATGGCGAGCTTGGAAAATATGTTAAAGGCATGGGCCAGGCTATAAAGCCCAAAATAGGAGCTAGCCGAGGTGTGGAGATAATTCTTTGAAGGCCAAATACATTTTGACACCAACCACTAAATACACACTTTAACTTTGCCAATTACGTGATAGACATCTCTTCTCAGCAGAAATGTGTCTCGTAGACAATAGGAGTCCTAAATATAATTGCCATTGACTAGTCAAACACACGAATTGTCGAATAACACATGTAATTTGAAGAAAAGTAAAAGTAAAACATGCTTAATTTTTCTTTAAAAAAGAAAAAGTAGAAAACCCTCGACTCCCTCCTCCTTTTTTTTTTTCTTCTTCCAAGCTTCCCAAAATCTGACAATTCTTCCCCCTCCTTTTCTTCTCATTCTCCTCCTCTTCCTCCTCCCTCCCCCCCCCTC